>CM060333.1:54205940-54208440 GCA_030674155.1 Stramonita haemastoma
TGCAGCTGACCTAGGGCAATCTAAGTGTCGGAAGGTCACTTTTCTAAAAGATTTTATGACGTCATCAAATTTGGATTTTACAATATTTTTTTTAACAGTTTGTGATATGGTCTTGTGGCATATCGTTGGAAAGCTTTCGACATACTGATTACCAATTTGATAATAGAATTATCATTAAACACAAGATAAAGCAAAACTCAATGAAAATACACTGCACATGTGGTACATTTAGTGTTGGCAGCCCATACGCATGCAAAATCATGTATGCTTTCCTGCATTTTACCATGATTAAACCAAAGTTTACGACCACTGTACATTCCCCCATAGCAGAGTAAAGTGCTAGCCTCACCTTGAAGGTCAGAACTTCACAATGAGTATAAAATAAAACAGTGCAGGTACAGGCAAACAGCATCAGAGTTAGTTCAAATAAATCATTGTGGCAAGTCACTTCAGTCCGGCATAATCAGAACAGAGTTTCCAACGAAGAACCAGTGCACATCTGATAGTTATGGAAAGCTCAGTTCATCTAGCGCACTCTTGCTGGAATGAAATGAAACAGCAGAATCAATCAAAATCAGGCACACCTGGTGAATCAAATTCATCCACTTCCTGAAGCATTAGTGCATTGAGACAGCTCCAGCCTTTGCATTGTCCGCATGCCACAGAACATTGGAGCCCATGTCTTTCTCTGCAGGTACATCCCTTTGAACTGCAGTCCTTAAGACAGTTGCATTGGATGACCATGAGTGGAACCTCTGCAGCATGAGGGAGATCAGTCTGCCGTGAGACAAAGGGCAGTGTGGAGAATAGGCAGCTCCTGTTTGTGGGGTCCATGTGGAGAGAAATGTCAAGGTGCTCTGATCTGAATAGTTTCCATTGCATACAGCTTGCATCATCCCTGATGATCCTGAACATGGGGAACAGAGAGGCCAGGACATATGTGTGTGTGTGTGTGTGTGTGTGTGTGTGTGTGTGTGTGTGTGTGTGTGTGTGTGTGTGTGTGTGTGTGTGTGCGCGCGCATTTTGATTGTTTGAGACTGTAATTTTCATTGGTTGCATAACTGTGTAAGAATGGGTTGAGTGCAAGTCCTTTGATTTGTCTTTGCAAGGTATAGTGCTATAGAAATTATACGTAGTAGTAGTAGTAGCAGCAGCAGCAGCAGCAGCAGCAGCAGCAGCAGCAGCAGTAGTAGTAGTAGTAGTAGTAGTAGTAGTAGTAGTAGTAGTAGTAGTAGTAGTAGTAGTTGTTGTTGTTGTTTCCACCGAAGATCCAGTGGCCTGGCTTTGTCAACAGCACCAAAATCTTGTAATAGTTCGTGTGCTAATGACAAACGAGCTGCAGAATTTTTAAAGTAGCAAATGGGAACAATGTCTCTGGTGAAAATGTTAGATTTCATGTACAGTCTTTCACCGTTTGGAGCAAGGGTTGGCTGTACCAATAATGTCCATACCATGGAAGGTACCAGTTCTATCTACTATCCTGATCTGATGATTTACATTGTTAGCGACAAACTGGATCCAGATATTGGGATTTATGCCTACCAAGTCTGTTCCCTGGTCAGCAGCAGCACACATTTCAAAAGGCTGACTTTTAATTATGAAGAACTAAAACCAAGCTTGTGGACACGTTCAGCAAGGTCTTTGGAGCCAGTCTGCTGGTGCATGGCAACCCCAAAAGCAATCTGAAGGGGAGGATGAGTGCTGTTGGTTGTGCTGCCTGCATCAGTGCCTGATCAAGAGAAGCAATTGTCAAGTCAGGATCTGTTTTCCTTCATAGCAAATTTCTGAGAAGCAGATCCAATGATAATTGGGAATAATCACAACTGTTTGAGGTGTTTTTTTTAATAAAAATATCAGTTGTTTGTGATACTTAAAATTTCTGCAGCAGAAGAATACTATTTTGTTGAGGTGTTGAAGTTCTTGATTTCTGATAGGACAAGTTTTGCAGTTGTCTGAAATATTCTGTTTTCTTCTTTCTCTGCATCTTTCACTCTGGATTCTGCCCATTTCTCCAGGATGGTCTCTGCATTTGACCTTAATGTAGAGACATTTTCTTTTCTTCTGACCTCGGTCATAATCACTTCATCACCAAAGTGACTTTCTACTTTCTGCCACGTGTATTCCTCTGTGTTGGGAGTGTCACCATAGATATATTCTTTCATCTTTGTGCACAAGTCCATGATTGTGGTTTGTTCATATCAGTCTCTTTGAAACAAGCCATGACATGCATGAAGGCTTCATCACAAATTGTGTCTACTGGTCTGCCTGCAGCTGCCTTGGTTTGTTCCTGTGATGCGGGTAGAAAGACAGAAAACAAGGACAGATTTCATAGTTGTGAAGTGGACACTGCACTGCTTGTGATGCACAGCATCTGCGGCATGAAGGTCACTGACAGCTTGCATTCTTTCACACACATTTTCCGCCCATTTCTCCTCTGGTCCATGCTTGAAATAGTTTTCTTCAATCTGCTGCTGGAACCTAAATGTCCGAATTTTATATA
>CM060333.1:54213440-54218440 GCA_030674155.1 Stramonita haemastoma
ATCATCACTCAATACATTTCACATATATCAAGGAAACAGTGCGAGCAGAAACAAGACCCAGAACAGAAAATTATGTTTATGAGAGAGAAATTTCTGGCGAAAATGGCCTAAAAATGGCGACGGAACACTTACCCCTACTCGCTTCTAAAGTTCACTACTGCAAAGATCGTAACCTCTAGTCAAAAATTCTTTCATAGAACTAAAGATTAAAGATGCATTGAAATACTCACGTAAAGAACTGGTGTTTTTAAATAGTTTTCTTGACAAACAAAGATTGTGAATTTCGGGTTTGTACGTTACCAGCCACGTCACAGATCATGACCAACTTTTTGCTTTCAGCACCTAGTCAGCAGATGATAATTGCACAAAATTTGGTTACAAATCGATTATTTATCCAGCGAAAATTAATATCAAGCTGCAGTTTCATGCTTGAAATCAAATGAGTAAATGTAGTCTAAAAAAATCCGTTTTGGGTCACAGATCATATACACGTTACTGGCAGAATTAATGTGCTTAGCAAAATTATATCACACAGGGCAGTCCACTGTTTGCTGTTTGCCTCGATGAATTGTGGAATAGAACACGCGTCTGTGACGTTTTTCTGCGAATTTGACGGGAGAAAGTGACGTATTAGGTAAAAATGAGTGATGTGTCACACCTTCTCTCTGCTGGAAGTGCACTGTTACTTGTGTGTGTGGAACAATAGTCTTGAGGACAAATCAGCAAAATAGTTATTTTTGGTAAGTGTACTTCTCTGAATTTGTAATGGATTAGGCAAATAATATGTTTATGCATGTTCTTGTGTCAGTATTCTTTGTTCTGTGAGTCTGTTGTGTTGATGTGGTTGACAAAAATGAGATGTGTGGAAATGTAAAAAGGAGTCATATGAAATGAAGGTTTGCTCTCATTTCATATTTCTTTACTGGCACCATCTGTTGAACTTTTCTTTACATTATCTTGCATATTTTATCATATTCAGCGGTTGTACATTGGCCAATAAACATAAGAAGAGAAACAAAATCAGTTTGAAGATTGTTCGGTAACATTGCCTCCATTCAGTCTGTGACGTCGTCGGGAAAGAGCAGACAGTGACAGGAGCTGTCAACACTGACCTTTTTTCCAACTACCACTCCACCCACTCTCTCTTTCTCCCCCCCCCCCCCCCCCCCCCCTCCTCCTCTCCCTGCCCCCCCCCCCCCCCCCCCCCCCCCCCCCCCCCCCCCCCCCCCCCCTATGTCTCCACTCCCTCCCAACACACATACACACAATTCTCTGTCTCCCTCTGTGTGTGTGTGTGTGTGTGTGTGTGTGTGTGTGTGTGTGTGTGTGTGTGTGTGTGTGTGTTTGTCTGTCTCTCTCTGTGTATCAGTCTGTCTGTCTCTCTCTCTGCTCACAACACACACACACACACACACACACACACACACACACACACACACACACACACACATAAAGAAGAGTCTCTCTCTCTCTCTCTCTCTCTCTCTCTCTCTCTCTCTCTCCTCTCTCTCTCTCTCTCTCTCTCTCTCTCTCTCTTCTCTCTCTCTCTCTCTCTCTCTCACACACACACACACACACACACACACACACACACACACACACACACACACACACACACACACACACATAAATGGGAGATTTTTAAATAGTGGACAAAACTTAAGAAGTACTAACAGGAGTGCTCTTCATCAGCTTACATTGATGTATGCTTCTTGTACTGATGCTTGTGCCTTTCTGCTGTATTGTTTTGATTGAATACAATTTTGTGTGTGTGTGTGTGTGTTGTGACACATGATTTGTACCATTAAGACTTACTTTCTAGTCTGCTCACTGTGTTGTTGTGTGTTCCCCAAGTGCAACCTTCTGGGGATCACCCAGAGAGTGCACTCTGACTTACTCATCCCACCTGGGAATCACTGTGAGATTGAAATTGCACACTGAATGAGCAGTTTGCATGTATGACTGTTTCCATGTACCTCACCATATAAGCAGCAATACTGCAACTTCAGAGGAATTTTTCTCCTTTAATTACAGGAGAGTGCATGTTGTTATTAAGAGCTTGTCATGGCTGAAGGCAATCTCAAAACAACATTTTACAACATTACAACATTCTAGTGTAGGCCTTGGCAATTAGCTGACATCAATACCCCACACAGCTTTTGGCCTGGGCCAAACTCACTGCCTTACTAAACATAAACAAATTAAATTGTCTTTATCGATTAAAAAAAAATTCCAGTCAGTTAATTATCTTTTTATATCTGAACTACTTGTTGATTTGTCTTGATTTTATTGCTTTTGTATGATTCATGTCAGTTCACCATGTTTTATACATGAAGAAAGGTTTTGTTTTCTTTCTTTATATTTCTTTGTTTTTCTGAACCATGTACACAAACACATGAAAATTTTTATCATAATTCTTGTTAGTTACTGTTCATGACCATGTAATCATCAATTCTGTAATAAAAGTATTGTTGTACATCAACAGTTTGCTTTGTTTTTTATTCAAATGTCATAATTGGTGTCACGTGTAATGTTACCACACAAACTTTAAAGGCCCATATCAGAGTTGTGGTTTTGCACAATCTGTTTTCCATTCCATGGCTTTAATCTACATGCAATAACTAATGATGCTGAGGTATTCATTGAATACTGGTCCAGAATGTCTTGGCTGTGTGATATTGTCATGACCCCCTTGTAACATGCATTACAGTGTCACACTTATTGCCGGTACCTATTCCCATAATTACAAATTTGTTTTTGGTTTCTTTGTGTCTAGTGGTTGGCACTAAGTAGTAACTTCACTTCTGAATACTGTTTGTTGTAAATACATGTTTTCATTTAAAGTTATAGGCACAACAGTGTCACAGTGAAATGCTGTTACATTTTTTGGAACATGTGACTTCATTTGCATATATCTGAAGATACGAACCACCTGCTGCTGTTTTGATAATGGCTACAAAATCTTTAACCATTTGGCTATTCAAAATTAACAGAATAAAGCCTTTATCACAATATTTAGAAATTGAGCCATTTTCCTGTTTTTGTTGCCAACAGTGGAGAAATAGTCATAAAGTATGCGACTGTTGTTCCAACATCACTGCGTGCCAGAAACAACATCACTATCGGCACATGGAACGTAAGATCACTGAGAGCTCCGGAGAAATAGGAAGAACGTATAAACGAAATGGACAGGTGCAGATGGAACATCCTTTGACCCTGTGAGATACGCTGAAAAAAATTTGGAGAATCCTCTACCCCTGAAGGCCACAAACTCTACTTCAGTGGCAGTGAAGACAGACATGAGCATGGAGTTGAATTCCTCATCCACAAAGACACTGCAAATACCATCATGGGGTGTCGAGCAGTCTCCGTCTTAGGGCTGCACCTTTTAACATCACCACCAGACACGCTTATGCTCCAATACCAGATTATGATGACCAGGACGTTGAAGATTTCTTGTCAACTGCAAGAGGTCATAGACCAGACACCAAAGAAAAACACCATTGTAGTTTAGGGTGACAGGAATGGAAAAAATAGAAGTGAAGGCGAGCAAGAATTGGAAGGGTATATGTGGAAAGCAATGCAACCCTGAGACCAATAAGAGGCTTGAGGCTCGTGGACTTTGCCAGTCCTAACAACCTGGAGGTGGTGAACACATATAGTCTCCACAAACCAGCTAGATGCTAGAAATGGCACAGACAAGTAGGAGAAAGAAAAAAAAAGAGAGTAAGTTTCCTTGAATTTGATTTCTTGATGTGCTTCTAACTGCGCACTGTGTTATATTCAGTAATGGTTGATCTACATTCTGAAGCATGTTCAAAATAAGGGTCACTTTTCTGGTCAACCGTTCTCATTTCATTACAAAGTGTTGAATATGCCAACTGGAAACTGTCTGATTATTTACCTGTTTATTTGCTTTGTGTAATCAGTTTCTGCCGACTTCAGGCTTGCATCAGAGGTGTCTGTGGGTTCATCCCTCAACCCCGGCCCTTCTGATCTTGACCTCTTGTCTGCCTGGTGCTGTAGGTGAGGACTGTTGTTCTGTGGAAGATGTAGAGTGGTTTTTCCTTTTAGCAGTGAATTGAAAGAGGGACCAGCAGTCTCAAGAGTTGTGAGTACTAAACAGCCATTGTCCAGTATGGGGGTGTCATAATACCTTCTGCTTGCTCTCTTTGCAGTTTGGCCAAGGCTCTCTGTACCAGGCTGAAAGGAGGGAAATCATGATTCTATAAATATGCCTTCCAGCTTGCACTGAATGCATCACTGCAAGTGCACCTGGATCTGGTTTCCAAGAAATAATCATATGACTTTACATGAAGTTTAGATGTGATGCACATACATCAATTTCTAGCATACTCTTGTTTTTTATCACTGCTTGAAGTAACAAGGAATTCAACTTGTATTCAGCATTGCCATTAAAGTTGTTTTTTGGTTTATCATATGCCTGCACATTCAGTTTGTAAGGAATGTATCCTGGTGTTAACCGTATGATTTTTTTGTTTCTGTCTTTGCACCAAATGCCTTGCAACTAAATATCAGTCTTTTGCATGTGATCTGCCAATATTTTTCAAGAAAATGGCACATGTATTATCTGTCAGAACTTCAACATGTTAACCCATCACTTCCATTTGATGTATTTTTAAGGCATTCTTTGTTGCAAGCAATTGAATCACATCAATAGGGGAGCCTTTTTTCTGTAGTCAATCTTCTCCCTAGTTTGGGACCTATTGGCTGCACCCCAACCACCAGACGTTGAGGCATCTGTACACAGTTCTACTGATGGACCAGGTTGTTCTACGCTAACCCCCACCCCCCCTACCCGCACAGCAGATCAGCATTTCTGATTCACCCACCCAACTCCCGTTTTCCTTTTACAGATAGAACCATAGGAGGTTCTAAGTTTCCTTCACTCTAGCTCTGTATAGAAGCCTGTTTTATTACTGCCTAATTGTCTGTAGTACTAAGATTACTTTGTGTTGCTGGAAAGGCAACACTGAACT
>CM060333.1:54223440-54249400 GCA_030674155.1 Stramonita haemastoma
GATGGCACAACGTCTTTTTATACCTCATCTGAAAGGTTTGGTGTTTGCTTGTTCAAGTCACAAAATTAAGTTTGGGATTTTTCATCATCATCATCAGCAGCAGCAGCATCACATCATCAGCAGCAGCAGCAGCAGCAGCAGCAGCAGCAGTAGTTTTGGATAATTTCTATGACGTTAAAATTTACATGTTAAAGGTAATGAGAAGAAGAACAAGAACAAGAAATTATGTATGGTGATGATGATGATGAAGAAGAATTTTTTTTTGGCCCAAACTGGATTCAAATCACACCAGACTTCGAGCGGGACTTTTCGCTTTCTAAACAGGCGCGTTACTTTTACATCACTAATGACACCCGCACTTTTTGCACGGTTACAGAGCCCACGGCACAAAGACCGTGCCCTACTCTATGCGTACAACCTTTACCACCATTTTTGCTGTGTGTGGTGCTGGACGTGTGGCGAGATCGCTGCCCCGAAGATGGCAACCCCGCTCTGACGGGGCCAAGTTTGTCGAAAGGAAGCATGGTACAGTGTAGGCAATCATAACCCCTACAAATGCCATCCAATAATAATTTTATACAATAGCATACACCGCAGCAAAGTGGAGGGTCTCCGCCACACGCGCGCACACAAACAAACGAACCTACAAACATAAGCGAGCGCGCGGAGGCGCGCACGCATACATTCCCCCATATGCATATCCCTCTCTCTCTGTTATCATCACAATGTTATCACCATTTTTCCATTTTCTCTGAATCCGTGTTACTCTATTTGTAAAGCTGGCAGAGGAATGAAAATGGACACTTGACCTATGTCCTTTTCTGCTGCTCTAGTTCTCAGGTTCTTTGTTTATTTTCATAATCACGCCATATTGTTTTTTATTCACTTTTATAAGTCTCTGAATGCTGTGGCTGCGTTGCCTTTAATTATAACTTTTATATCTTCTTGGTGTAAAACGGCCATTTATTTTTTTTTCTATTAAACTTTCTTTTGTTCTTTCATGTAGGGCATAATGAAACAAGCTTTCATGTGCTTTTTTACATCCAGTTCCCGTGAGTATGCAGTTTTTAAAATTTTGTCATCCATTACCACTGTCACACGATGGACTACTCTTCTGAAAAGCGAAACGGGTTTAACATGTGCGCAATATATTCTGTGTGCGTTTGCACACGGGACCTCGCTTTGTAGTCTCATCTGGAGGGGGGAGGGGGGAGGGGAATTGGCACGGATGTTAACTCCAGAGGAAAAATTCCATTGAACGAGATTCAAACCCGGCTCAGCAGATCACAAGCGCATCACTCTAACCACTAGGCTATCCCATCTCACATGTTTGGCCATGCGAGTGCACGCGCGCAAACACACACACACACACACTCACAGACATACCTACGTGCACGTACATGCACGCGCATGTGCACACACACGCGCTTACACACACACTCACACACACTACCTCCCAGACTGAATATATCATGCATGCACACATATGCGCACACACACAGCGAGTGTGTGTGTGTGTGTGTGTGTGTGTGTGTGTGTGTGTGTGTGTGTGTGTGTGTTGTGTGTGTGTGAGAGTGTGCGTGCGTGCGTGCGTGCGTGTGTGTGTTATTTTTATATTTTTATTATTATTTTTATTCTTTTATATCGAGGATAATGGCATAAGCACTCTTGTGCTTTTTTACAACCAGTCCCCGTGTGTATGCAGATTTTTAAATGTTATCTGTTCCCACTGGCACACGATGGACTACTCTTACGAAAAGTGGAACGGGATTTAACATGTGCGCAAGATGTTCTGCGTGCGTTCACACACGGGGCCTCGGTTTTTAGTATCATCCGAAGGACTTTTGGGGAGAGTGGAGTCAGCACTGATGTTAACTCCATGAGAAAAATCTCCTCGAACGGGAATCGAACCCGGGTCGTCAAATTGCGAGCACAATGTTCTGACCACAAGGCTAACCCATCCCCCACACACACTATTCTGTGTGTGTGTGTGTGTGTGTGTGTGTGTGTGTGTGTGTGTGTGTGTGTGTGTGTGTGTGTGTGTGTGCGTGCGCGTGTGTGTGTTTGTTTTTATCCTGTGCGTTTGTGTGTGTGTGTGTGTGTGTGTGTGTGTGTGCGCGCGCGTGTGTGTGTGTGTGTGTGTGTGTGTGTGTGTGTGTGTGTGTGTGTGTGTGTGTGTGTGTGTGTGTGTGTGTGTGTGTATGCGTGAGCGTGTGGGGGGGTGTGCGTGCATGTGTGTGTGTGTGTGTGTGTTTATTTTTTTATCATTTTATTTTTATTTATTCTTTTATATCGAGGATAAAAGAATAAGCAATCATGTGCTTTTTTCATCCGGTCCCCGTGTGTATGCAGTTTTGTATATATTATCTGTTCCCACCGGCACACGATGGCCTACTCTTACGAAAAGCGGAACAGGATTTAACATGTGCGCAGGATGTTCTGCGTGCGTTCACACTCGGGGCCTTGGTTTAAAGTGTCATCCGAAGGCGAAGACGTGTGTGCGTCTGCGCGCACGCTCGTGTGTGGTGTTTGTTTTTAGGCTTTATCTTATTCTTTTATTTCGAGGATGAAATAAGAGGAGAGAGAGAGAGAGAGAGAGAGAGAGAGAGAGAGAGAGAGAGAGAGAGAGAGAGGAGAGAGAGAGAGAGAGAGAGAGAGAGAAGAAGGGGGTGGGGGCGCATGCAGAGTTATATACACTCGTAATTACAATAATAAATGGAACTCTGAAACAAGATTTTAGTCAAGTTTGTTTTATTCACTGTCATAATTTTTATTTTGAACACAATTTACATTTTGTATATCAAGTTGGACTTTGCACATCACGTTTTGACATTTCTATACATCAAGTCTTGACATTTCTATACATCAAGTTTTGACAGTTTTGTACATCAAATTGACATTTCTGTACATCGAATTCTGACATTTCTATACATCAAATTTCGATATTTTTATACATCAGATTTGGACATTTCTGTAGAAGTGTCGACAATGTTAAGCAGTTCTGAAGTTTCCTTTTCAATTTCTTTTATTTCAGCTGCGAGCCGGCTACCCAACCCTAACTCCAGCTTTTTGGATGAAGGGGGAGGTAGGCTTTTCCTAATGCTCTGACCAGCAGTGACACAGTGACCGACCCATTGAACTTTGTTCGCATTGGAATGTTCACTCTATCAGTTGAAACCTCATACCCCAATAGCGTTCTTATTCCAATATGCTTTTAAAGAACAGAAGCGACAAAAATCTTAATTCCAGCCGTGCTAACTTTACAGCCAGAAAGCACAAGCCCCCTAACAAGTAAATACAAAACATGAGCTTGTAAGTTTTTAAGAAGCAGGAGATGCACAAAGCTTGTATGTTTCTCAGGACAGAAAGTCGGGTAGTCAAGTGCCAGTGGTGTGTGCTCACCACAAACATGAAAAATGAAAGCAATAATGGTGACAGGAAGCATTCAGATGGCTGCAGAACTTAGCACACAAGCTAGAGGTATCTCATTTGGGTTATACAAGTAACCACACCTTTGTACATTATCATTTGAGATTCTAAAACAGTTTTAAAAGTGTACTCAAAGCAAAAAAACAACTGATATTTGCAACAAAAAGCAAAAAACGTTAAAACACAACTGGCAATTGGCGTTTCCAATTTTACCTCGCTTGTGTCAACTATTTGGAAACTTCACATTCACTACCATTTCAACATAACACACATAAAACTAATTTAGACCCAGGAATAGGAAATAAGGGGAGGGCGGCAAAAATATTGGAGGGCATTTAATCATACCATGTCAAAAAATCATTGGCAAAGAATTTCACCTAAAGACGATAATTTTATGTCAAACAAAACTATAGCCATGTTCTTCAGATTGTAGGATCAAGAACTGATACAGACAGCAAGCTACACACATATGCTACCTTATACATGAAGGTGAAAAGAACTGGTGCATGCATAGTTGACATGCAACTAAATCAAAAACTGCCCAGATAAAGTTGAAAACTGCCCAGATAAAGTCGATAACTTTCAAACTTCTAAAATACATGCTGAAACATAAATGCAAACATAAAAACATTAATGGATATTTCAATTTAAAAGCATTATACATGACAAAATTTTATTGGGTAGCATTTAGCAGTTTATGCCAAAGAATTAAAAAAAGAATATAGCGGGAAAGGGAACACACACACACACACACACACACACACACACACACACACACACACACACACACACACACACACACACACACACACACACACACTGAAACGCACACACAAAACACAAACTGGATCATACACACGTTAAATCCTATTCCGTTTTTCGTAAGATTAGGCCACCGTGTGCCAGTGCGAACAGATGACAAGATTTACAAAACTGCATACACACGGGGACTGGATATAAAAAGCACTTGAGTGTTTATTCCATTATCCTCCATATAAAAGAATAAATAACACACACACACACACACACACACACACACACACACACACACACACACACACACACACACACACACACACACACACACACACACACCTCACCCCCACACACACACAGACACCAACACACACTCGCACTGGAACAACACAACACCAAACAAAACAGCATTGGACACAACCATCAACACCTCACTGACACACACAAACACGACAACAAAACACAAAAACCACTGGATACACACACACAAGAACACACACACAGTGAAACATCAAAACACACTGAACACACACACTGGAACACACACACACACTGGAGCACACACACACACACACACTGGAACACACCCACACATTGGAACACACACACACACACACACACACACGCACGCACGCACGCACCGCACGCACGCACGCACGCACGCACGCACACACACACACACACACACACACACACACACACACACACACACACTGGACCACACACAAACACTGGAACACACAAACACTGGAACACACACACACGCACACACACTGGAACATACCCACACATTGGAACACACACACACACACACACACACACACACACACACACACACACACACACACACACACACACACACACCACACACACACCCTGTCTACCCCTTACAGCTGGGAACAGACAGCCCCAGACAGGCAACTGCTGCATGAGCAAAACCCTTTAGTCATTACCGACCTAAACAGCAATGCCAGGCCATGTTGGAGTCAGGTCTGTAGCTGCAGTGGCTAACAGCCGTTCACTGTGATACCACATTAACACTGGACAACGGAAAGAAAAAGGGCACCACTGTGGTCAGTACTTCAAATTGTGTTCATAAAAAAGTAAAGAGCATCAGGTTTTGATAATCAAGTCTAAAAACACTACTAAATGTTTCAATACAAAATGAATGTGATGAACAAAAGGTAAAAAAAAAAAAATTAAGAAAAAAATAAACCCTTTAATCAAGACTAGCTGTCCACCAGCCATTTCATGCTGAAAAATTAATGCACATTTTCCCTCTATTTGGACCAAAGTGATTTAAAGCAAAAAAAGAAAAAACAAACCCATAAATCCAGCCAAGTGTTTCATTTAATGGCTTGTGAAAAACAAGACTAGGCACTAAAAGACACACACATGCTAAACCATTTTTTAGTTTTACACAACCCAGTTGTCGGAGACAAAGGCTGAACAAAACCCCCACCCCACTGCATTGTCCCAGTGTTCTGCTAGACCATTTCATAACATTTACCCAAAAAAAAATTTTAGATTACACACATTTATAACAAAGTTGCAAAAAAGACTGGCTCAAATGGACATAAAATATATTACAAAAAATGGACAACTGAAAAAAGACAAGGAAAAAGTATACAGCAATGATCACATCTTGATGTCATTCTTTCACATTACTCTTGCCAATACAACCACTTTTGTTGTGTGGGGCCTCCACAACATTTTCATCCAGTTATCTCTCTAAAACTCACTCACATCACATCAGTCCCATGTCCCAAGGGACGTAGGGGAACATGAGAGAAACGCAAACGGAGATCTTTTTCCATGCTTCACGATCCTTTTTGGCTATAGAAGGCTTGCAGGGTTGGGCAGTCCAGTCTTGATGTTGTCAACCCATGATTTCTTTTGGCGGCCTCTTCTTCTCTTGCCCTCGACTGTTCCTTGCAAGATGGTTTTTTGCTAGGGTGTTGTGTCTTGTGGTGTGACCAAACCACATCAGCTTTCTCCTCTTTATGGTGGAGAGCAAAGGCTCTTGGGGCCCACACGCTTTTTGATTTCTTCTTTCACATAGTTATCGTCTTGTGTTCTTTGTATGATATTTTGAGGAGTCTTCTGTGGCACTTGTTCTCGAATGCTTGGATTCTTCTCTCTAACCTCTGCTGTCAGAGTCCATGATTCACAGCCATATAGGAGGATAGATATCACGAGGGATTTGTAGAGGTGGTATTTGGTGCAGAAGCTGATGTTGTTGCTTCTGATGATCCTCTGGAGTCTGACTAGAACAGATGTTGCTGTTGCAACACCAAAAAGACTTGTACCACAATTTATAGACTTCAAAAAGGCCTTTGACAGGGTATGGCATGACGGCCTCTGGCAAGTACTCAGGCACTTCAACATCGACAACTGCCTAATTGAAGTCATCAAGGCTCTGTACGAGAATGCAAAAAGCGCAGTTTTCATGAACAAATCACGTGGCGAGTTCTTCAAGACCACGGTTGGAGTCCGCCAGGGCTGCCTTCTCTCACCTGTACTCTTCAACCTCTTCCTCGAAAACATCAGACAGAGAACAACTGCAAAACCACCACACTTCCATCTCCATTGGTGAAGACCCTTTGCAACCTCAGATTTGCAGATGACATTGACCTCATGGCAGCAGCAGACAAGAACTGCAAATCCTCACAGACAGTCTAACAGATCGAGCGAGCGCATAGGGCAATGGAGGTCATACAGAGAAATCGAAGATCATGGTCAACAGCGCGAAGTAATGACAGCACGGAAAATAAAGAAGAATGAGAAATATTGGAAAAGGTGAGCCAATTCAAATACTTAGGCATCCACATCCTAACAAAAGATGGCACATCAAACAATGAGGTGAAACTCTCTAAAACATCCATATCTAAAAAAAAACCTGGCGTCCAGCCTCCCCACCTATATGAATAATGAAAGCAGAACAGAAAGGCTGTGACAGTACATGATGCACTGATGATGTTTAACTGCAGACTGCTGGGGGAGACAGTACATGTGTACTGATGATGTTAACTGCAGACTGCTGGGGGAGACAGTACCATGTGTATAACTGAGGGGGAAGTATTAAATGCAGACTGCTGGGGGAGACAGTACATGTGTACTGAGATAATGATGTGAACTACTGCAGGCCCAGCATGGGAAGATGCAGAGGAAGCTAGGACCAGGGTCATGGATAGCCTATGTCCCTGACGTAGGGCAGCGTGAAGGTAAAAAGGAAATCGGGTAACAGCACACAATACAACATGCCTTCCACCTTGTACATATATAGAATACAAGGCATACATTCTCTATACTAGATTGTATAATAAAAAAATAATAAAACGGAGGGGCCTGGGAGAAATGCCTACACACACACACACACACACACACACACACACACACACACACACACACACACACACACACACACACACACACACTTGCAGAATCCACTCTAAAAGTCCTTCGGATGAGACTAAAAACGGGGCTTAGTAAACGTATTCAGAACATCTTGCGCACATGTTAAATCCTGTCCAGCTTTTCGAAAGTATAGGCCATTGTGTGCCGATGGGAACAGATAACATTTACAAAACTATATACATACGGGACTGGGTGTAAAAAAAATCACACGAGTGCTTATTCCATTATTCTCCATACAAAAGAATAAATGAATAAAATAAACGAATAAAAATAAAAATAGGTGAAATGGATAAACACACACACACACACACACACTTCTGTTAACCTGACCATTCTACTTTGATAACCTCCCTTTTTCAGCATTGTTTCCTAGCTATCTCCCAGTATTCTCCCCTTTATTCAAAAATGCATTCGAAAACTAGCTAAAGTTTTGAAATACATTTTCTAAGTGGCATCTGCCTTTTCGAATGAGTATTCAGTTGTACATTTTATCCTCTACTTTTGTTTTTAGATCAACTTTTTCTAAAATGCTCCCCGCCTCCACCTTCCCCTACACCCAATCAGAAATTACTCCCTTCCCCCATCCCCATCCTCAGTCGTTACACTGTTTCGCTTTTTGAAAGAGTATGCCATTGTGTGCTGTGGGAACAGATGACAAAACTTACAAAACCCGAATATACACGGGACATGTTAAAAAAAACACCCACAAGTAGCTTTCATTATTATCCTCGATACACAAAAAATACTCCCCTTTCCTCATCCCTATATATAGCATTCTACACCGCCCTAACCCCCCCCCCCCTTCTTCCTTGCATCCTTTTCCCTAAAGTTCTCGCACAGCATCCTCCCACCAACCGTAGTAGCAGAATCTGATATCTTCACCTTACAATCAGTGGTCAAGTTTGATAAACATTTATCAATTTCATTTTACTGTACGCACATAACTTTTTTGTGCATTTTAGAGCAATGATCTGAATAAACTCTGCTTATTCATTTACTCTCAGAAAAGTTCAAAACCGAAAGAGAAAATGTTCGGCCATTATGTCAGCATATACCTCTTGTCTTGCCTGCTTTCTGTGTCCACATGGGGGGCCTTGGTTAGGGTTGAGGTTAGTGTTAGGGTTAGGGTTAGTGTTAACAGTTAGTAGCGGTAAGGGCTGACTGTCCCTTGGTCTGAATGGCAGAATGCATGTGGACACAACAGCAGGCAGACTAATGGTACGTAGCTATAGACACAATGACACGCAGCTACAGACACAATGGCTCGTAGCTATCGACAAAGGGCTCTTAGCTATCGACACAAGGGCTCGTAGCTATCGACACAAGGGCTCGTAGCTATCGACACAAGGGCTCGTAGCTATCGACAAAGGCTCGTAGCTATAGACACAATGACACGCAGCTACAGACACAATGGCTCGTAGCTATAGACAGAAGGGCTCGTAGCTATCGACACAAGGCTCGTAGCTATCGACACAGCGGCTCGTAGCTATCGACAGAAGCTCGTAGCTATAGGCACATGACACGCAGCTACAGACATAATGGCTCATAGCTATAGACAGAAGGGCTCGTAGCTCGCAATAGCATTCAGATTTTAATCAGTCTGCAGTCCTATCAACAGCTATGGGTTGCAATGGACTTCAGTGTCCACATAAATGCCCAGTTTGAATATCAAAGTAATTTTGGGCCCCAGGAATTTTACAAGTTGCATCAATTCTGTTAGTTTTTTTTTTATCAGTTGTATCTACAAAAACAATTCCCAAAATTAGCGAAGGAAAGAAAAAAATCAGTCAGCCAGCCGTCTGTTTCTATATCTACTGCTTTAAAGTGTGTATCCATACCCCCCCCCCCAAACATCCTTTCCCTTCCTCCCATGATGTCCCCATAACTACCTCCTACACACCCCACACAACACACACCACCACACACACACACACACACACACACACACACACACACCACACACCACACACACACACACACGTAGGGGAAGGGGAAGGGGGGGGGAAACTGGTGAAGAGGATTTTTCTTCTGGAGTTAACATTAGTGCAGATTCCACTACCCCAACAGTCCATCGATAAGACCATAAACCGAGGTTCCTGTGAGAACGCACAGAATGTATAGTGCACACGTTAAAACCCAGTCCACTTTTCAGAGGAGTAGGCCATTTGATGGGAATGGATGACAATTTACAAAAACTGCATACACACGGGGCCTAGATGTAAAAAATGGACACGAGTGCTTATTCTGTTATCATAAAACTAAAACTAAACTAAACTAAAATATATAAACATTACAGACTACCGTTTTGTCAATTCTCAGATTTTCAGGACATATTTCCAAACTTCAGCCAAAACTAAAGACGTTGCTCATTTTCCAATTGTGTATTTTTGAGGTCTGACCCTTTGCTGCTTATCAACCATATTTTCTATTTTCCAAACACTGAATATTATTGTGTGTTGTTTTTTAATAACAAAGCATTGCAAGGTATATATGCACAAAAGGGTAGATGATCATAAAATTATTTCCTTAACTCATATTCAATGAAAAAAATCTTTCAAAAACATTGCCAGTTCCACAAGGACTTTTACCAACTATTTTATCATCATGATTTTTTTAAGTATCACAAACAATGGCCGCTGAGTCCTACAAAAAATGAAACTTAAAACAGCATCTTTTCAAACATTTCCTGATGAACCATTTTCCAAGCCTTATTTCAATGTCAGTTATGTCAATACCAGAATTCTTTAGAAATCATTAATCAGAATAAAATATTCTTAAAAAATTATTGAAAAAAACACCAAAACCCCCACTGCAAACTTGTCCAACTCATAGAAGTTAAGTCAGAAACCGAGTACCACCAAAGGAATAATTTAAACAAAATGATTGGACTATTTTTAAATAACAGATTGAAAAAGTGTGGCAGAAAAAAAATTTTCCGCGGTATTTTATGCACGCTCTCTCAATTTTTTTTTTTTTTTTTTAAATCGTAGTGCGACATACATGCTGTCTGACAATGATGCATTTCTCCAAAGAATTGCTGCTGTAGTGTGTGTTTATGCATGTAGTCTACTGCACTTGATTTGATTGGACTGGGTTCATCATTGCACTAGTGTTACATGCCGTCCTTTTATACATGCCAGAACTGATGGCACCTTCGCGCTAGCTCGCTCTCTGGTGAGTAAATGTTGAAGATGATGGTGGTGGTGAAAATGCTGAAGATGATGGTGATGTAAATGAGGATCATGGTGATATGAATGTTGAAGATGATGTAAATGTTGAAGATGGTAATGTAAATGTTGAAAATAGTGATTTAAATGAAGACGATGATGTAAATGCTGAAGATGGTGATGTAAATGCTGAAGATGATGGTGATGTAAATGCTGAAGATGATGGGTGATGTGAATGCTGAAGATGATGTAAATGTGGAAGGTGATGTTTATGGAGGATGATGTAGATGGTAGAACCGCTGAAGGAGGTGCTGATGGTTATGATGATGCGAGTACTAATGATGATGATGGTAGTGATGATGTGATCACTAATGGTGATGATGGTTATGATGATGTGGCTACTAAAGGTGATGTACAATAAAACTTCAGTGTTTTCTTCTCTCTCTCTCTCTCTCCTCTCTCTCTCTCTCTCTCTCTCTCTCCTCTCTCTCTCTCTCTCTCTCCTCTCTCTCTCTCTCTCTCTCTCTCTCTCGTACCTTGTGGAGAAAGGTGAATGTGCACTAGATTTCAGAGTTCTCTCTCTCCATCTCCCCCCCCCCCCCAAAAAAAAAAAAAAAAAAAAGGTGAATGTGCACATTCAGAGTTCTCTCTCTATCTCCCCCCCCCAAAGGTGAATGTCCTAATTCAGAGTTTTCTCTCTCCTCCCCACCCCCCACCCCTCTGGGCTTTGGCTGTTCTTTCCTTGATAATTGGATGCCCTTGATTCTCGTGTTCCGCACTGAATGTCTTCAAGATGAACTGATGTTCCGCACTGAATGTCTTCAAGATGAACTGTGTCCATGTTCAGCACCGAATGTCTTCAACATGAGCTGCTGTTCCGCGCTTGATTTCTTCAAGACGGGCTGGTGTTCTGCAGTGACGAGATCTGAGGACTCATAAACAATATTTTTTATAAGCCACCGTTAAGATGGTTTTATTTATCAAAATATTTATACTTTAAGCACACTTTTTTAAAAAGGAGATGCATTTATGATATTGAAGGACAACCAAAGGTCAAAACTTTTGGGAAAAACTTTCATAATAGAACTATCTTTTTCACGCCAGATGCTACCTGATTTGGTGATGTGTCTTCAAGTGTGAAGTTTTAGGGTTTTTTTCTTTTAAAGATTCTGCAAGACCTACACAGAGAAATTTTCCTTTCAAAATTTATCACACTTTAAATTTGATCATATATTTCAGATGAGTCAGATCGAGAAATGTATGTATGAAATACTTTTTGTCGTGTCTATATTTTCAAATCTACATTAAAAAGAAATCTTAACA
Organism: Stramonita haemastoma; assembly: GCA_030674155.1. Classification (NCBI taxonomy): domain Eukaryota; kingdom Metazoa; phylum Mollusca; class Gastropoda; order Neogastropoda; family Muricidae; genus Stramonita; species Stramonita haemastoma. The sequence goes on from CM060333.1 coordinate 54,235,533, forward strand.
GTACTGTAAAATGATGAAGTAGGGTTTTCTATCTGTCTGTACAGCCCAATGAAATTGGTGTGGAAAAAGTCAAATACACAAGAATCTCAGAACTTTACCAAGAAACAAAACTAAAACCCCCTTCCAACAACAGGAAAAAGCAATACAAAAACACCTACCAAACCCAAAATAAATTCCAACCCAACACAGTACCCTCCCCCCCCCCCCCCCTCCCAAAAAGCTAGAGTAGAAAAGACTGACAAACATACACAAGAACAGAAAAAAGCAAAAAGATATCTACACACAAACAAAACAAAAAAAAACAAAACAAACAGCAGACAAATCATACACACTAACCGACAAAAACAAAAAAAAGCAAACAGACAAACAAGACAGATGAAAAAATCGAAATAAACCAATACAGACACACACGCGCTGACAAATCCCGAAAACTGCAAACAAAGGACAGGGACAAACAAAAAAAGCAGACAGACACACACGAGTACAAATACAGAAAAAACACATAATATACACAAAGACAGAAAAAGCAACACAGACATGCATATACATTACGACAAAAACAGAAACAGAAAAAGCAAAGGAAGGAATAAACACACACACGAAAAGACAAACCAAACAGTCCATCAGACGACACAACACAGAGACAAATGCATAACAAAACACACACTGACATACACAGAGACAGATCACCTATGGTTCTCCCCTTTGCTCTGTGACATGCAGCAGGGCCTGTCGAGGTTTTCTGTTACTGTCTGGGTTGGTGTCAGCAGTTCACTGATGTCACTGGCCCTTGAAGATGCCTGGATGCTCTCTGTGGTCCACTTTGCTCCAGGCTGTCCGTCTTCAGTGTTTCGGAGTAGCGCTGCCATGTCTAGGTCGGTCCATTCTTTGATGTCTGTTCAATTCTTCTGTCTGTCCCTGTGTCGTCCTCCGGAATCTGAGGGCACCTGGTAACCAGACAAGGTGTCGCTAGAAACATGGCGGTCTGGGTGTGAAAGTGGAGTTCTTAGCACTTAGTTCCTGTGCAATCAATCAGTAGCCATTACTGCCCACTCACATTTATAATTAATGACCTAGCCGATACAACTGTGTGATCTTAACACTTTGCACTGGTTTCAGTTTATAAATCTTTGTTTTAAAGGCAAAGCCACTACAATGCTTTTCGTAGAAAACTTTTTAAAAAATCGCTGGATTATGAGCCTATTCTGATTCTTTTTTAATGTTATGAAAATAATATTACTACTGTTAACATAATATCCATTTATACACATTTATACACATGTCACTGTGGGTTCTCTGTTGCCTGAAGCCTAGATCAGCTGAAGACCCAATTGACTGATACAGCAGCCCTCACAAGCAGCGCCCTGAGCTGTACAGTTTACACCTTGAAAGATTAACTAGCAAACCCTAAGACAACAATCCGAACACCATTCACACACGAGCAAATTACATTGAATTATTTTTCTTTTCTTTTTAAAGTCAGCTGGAATTCAGCCGTGTATCTCAAATCAGGTACTTACCGTTAGATCTTGATGATGGAAGTGAACTTTTCCTGAGTGACGTCTTGATGAAGTTTTCGGAGGTGACGTCTTGATCAAGTTTTCGGAGATGTCTTGATGGTGAAAAGTTTTCGGAGATGACGTCTTGATGTTGAAACGTTTCGGAGATGACGTCTTGATGGTGAAAAGTTTTCGGAGATGACATTTTGACGGTTAAAAGTTTTCGGAGGTGACGTCTTGATGGTGAATAGTTTTTGCGGTGACATCTTGATTTAAAGTATTCAGAGGTGACGTCTTGATGAAAAGTTTTCAAAGATGAAGTTTTCGGAGGTGATCTTTTAATGTGAAAAGTTTTCGAAGATGTTTCCGAAGGTTATCTCTTGTTAAAAAGTTTTCGGAGATGAAGTTTTCGGTGGTGACGTCTCGATAGAAAGATCCACAGTGTTGATGATGGAAGTGACGTTCTAAGCTGATGGCACCATTACAGGGGAAACAACTGCCCTACAACTGCCTTGTGGTCAGCATAACTACTTCACCCTGATGTCAGTAACGCCACAGCCTAATGTAGTAACGCCACAGTCTAATAACGTCACAACCTAACGTTAGTAACATCACAGCCTAATGTTAGTAACATCACAGCCTAACGTTAGTAACGCCACAGCCTAATGTTAGTAACGCACAGCCTAACGTTAGTAACGCCACAGCCTAAGGTTAAAAAGAACCAAAGGGTTAGAAAACAGCCGAGAAGTGAGGAGTGACAGACAGTGTACGTCCGCTCTCAGAAGAGAAAACAGCCAGAAGTGTGAGGATGACAGACAGTGTCACTGTCCTCTCTAAGAGAAAAACAGCTGAAGAAGTGTGAGGAGTGACAGACAGGTCCACGGTCGCTCTCAGAAGAGAAAACAGCCGAAAAGTGAGGGAGTGACAGACAGTGTCCCTGTCCCCTCAAGGAGAGAAAACAGCTGAAGAAGTGAGGCAGTGACAGACATGTCCCTGTCCTCTCTAAGGAGAAAAACAGCTGAAAAGTGAGGCAGTGACAGACAGTGTCCCTGGTCCTCCTCTAAGGAAGAAAACAGCTGAAGAAGTGAGGGAGTGACAGACAGTGTCCCTGTCCTCCTCTCAAAGAGGCCAGCTACGCACAGCACAAGTCTGAGCTGCCTTCACTCCCACAGCAGGCCCACACACCAACCTTGCTGCAACTGACAGAGGGACTCCCCTCCTATCTACCGGGAAATTAATGCCTGCAGTCCAATGCCTGTGCCTAGTTAAGGTTATTGCACATCACAGTCACACACCTTGAGGTTTCCTCGCATTGGACTCTTATTCCCCGATATAAAAGAATAAGTAAATAAATGAATGAATAAATAAATAATAAATAAATAAATAAATAGATAAATAAATTGATAAATAGATTAATAATAATAATAATGAATAATAAATAATAATAATAATAATAATAATAATAAATAATAAATGAATAAATAATATAATAATAAATAAATAAATAAATAAATAAATAAATAAATAAATAAATGAACTTGCAATCAATGACCCAGAGTCAGTGTCAATTCACTATGGAAGGAACTAGTTTTACCAGCACTGTCAGTGCCTTCAGAGATGGTGTTCTTTCCGGAACACCAGGATCACTGTCACCGAGACTGCTCCTTCATCCCTATCTACAAAGTTTTAGTTTCATGTTTGAGGGGTCTTGTATCTAACGGGGAGGGTTTATGTTAATGTTTTAGTTTATTTTTGTTGTTTTGGGGGGAGGGATTTTATGTTCTATTCTAGTTTTGGGGATTTTTCTTTATTTTCCTATTTAGTTTTTGTTTTTACCTTTAATTGGTTTATTGCTTTTATTGAATTTTCAATCCCCATTTTTATTCTAAAGACCCCTTTCAGTTTTGTTCTAAATGTACATACTTTAAATTACTTTTAGTCTGTCAGTTTAGGTTTTTGTATATTTAGTCTAGTTTTTTTTTTAGCTGCTTAGTTACTTTAGATTTCTAATGAAGGATATCAAAGCAGTCAGGAATTTGGTGTCCAGTGATCTGAAGGCAACTGACAGGTCCTGCAGCATGAATAAACATAAATAAATAAAAATAAATAAAATAAAACAAAATGAAATAAAATAAAATAAAATAAAATAAAATAAAAATAAAATAAAATAAAATAAAATAAAACGAAACGAAACGAACGAACCGAAACGAAATGAAATGAAATAAAATGAAATAAATAAATCAATAAATAAATCATGCCATGAATTTCTTTCCTTGATGATGAATATTTTAATGATTTTCAAAATCCCGCCTGCCCTCTTACCAAACTTGTCAAATACTTTTATCTCCGACTCGACCCGAAGCCTCTAGAAACTACTACTACTACTACAAATAATATACTAATACTAATACTAATACTAATAATAATAATAATAAATAATAATAATAATAATAATAATAAATAATACAAAACATTAATGGAGGCTTATATAGCGCGAATTCCTAAAATCATGAGCTCACCGCGCTGTACAACTAGCTTGACAACTGAGCACTGGTACTGTAGACTAACCCTATCCCAAAGAGGACTAAACGTATGCTTACATGTCGGAACTATTAGTAAGAGACCACCCAAAGGACCGAATTGACGCAGTTTGTCCTCTATTCAATACAGAAGCCTACTAAATGGAACCCCTAAACACTGGGACTGTAGGATATCCTCTGAAAAACGAACATACGTTTCTATTTACCACTACCAGCAAGGGACCACCCAAAGGACCGACTTGACAGAGCTCACACCCTAGTTACAACACAAGCCAACTGAATAGATACCAACTTGAAAAGTAAACACTGTGACTGTACAATATCCTCTCCAAAAACGAACAGGCGCTTGTATCTCGTTATCAGTAAGGGGCCATCAGACTCACTTGACACAGAGCTCGAACCTGATTCAAAACAGAAGACAACTAAAGGCTGTTGATTGCTAATAGGTTATGCTAGCACACAGAACTAAAGGCCAGTTGATGCACTATTGTAAAATTTTCTAGCACACAGAACTAAAGGACAGTTGATGCTATGTATGCTATCACACAGAACTAAAGGACAGTTGATGCTATGTATGCTATCACACAGAACTAAAGGACAGTTGATGCTATGTTATGCTATCACACAGAACTAAAGGACAGTTGATGCTAGTTCATGCTATCACACAGAACTAAAGGACAGTTGATGCTATGTTATGCTATCACACAGAACTAAAGGACAGTTGACGCTATGTTATGCTATCACACAGAACTAAAGGACAGTTGATGCTATGTTATGCTATCACACAGAACTAAAGGACAGTTGATGCTATGTTATGCTATCACAGAACTAAAGGACAGTTGATGCTACGTTATGCTATCACAGAACTAAAGGACAGTTGATGCTATGTCATGCTATCACACAGAACTTAAGGACAGTTGATGCTGTGTTATGCTATCACACAGAACTAAAGGACAGTTGATGCTATGTTATGCTATCACACAGAACTAAAGGACAGTTGATGCTATGTTATGCTATCACAGAACTAAAGGACAGTTGACGCCATGTTATGCTATCACAGAACTAAAGGACAGTTGATGCTATGTTATGCTATCACACAGAACTAAAGGACAGTTGATGCTATGTCATGCTATCACACAGAACTAAAGGACAGTTGACGCTATGTCATGCTATCACACAGAACTAAAGGACAGTTGATGCTATGTTATGCTATCACACAGAACTAAAGGACAGTTGATGCTATGTCATGCTATCACACAGACGGCACCACAGGCACTGACCCCCTGTACTAATGCTCTTCCATCTCGCCTTCTCTCATCACAAGGTTCACGGCTGCTGGCCACAATCTGACAAGCACATACCGCAACTGTGTCAAACTTTTTTTTTTTATAAAGAAAGTATTTTCAAATATTCTATAGGATACAACCCCACAAGTCTTCCCATTTCTTTGTTGTCCCCCATATCAAAAGTTCCATCAACTGGGCCATGCATTTTTTACGGACAGCATTTCTTCCTGCAGACCTGCTGTCTGACTCCCGACACAAAATAGCATGTGCAATACACAGGCTAACCTGTATGTGTGTGTTCGGGGGGGGGGGGGGGGTGGGAGGGGAGAGACAGAGAGAGAGAGGGGGGGGAGAGGGAGGGAGGGTGAGAGAGAGGGGGGAAGAGAGAGGGAGAGTGGGGGAGGGAGGGAGGGAGGGAGGGTGAGAGAGAGAGAGATGGAGGGAGGGAGGGAGGGAGAGAGAGAAGAGAGACAGAGAGAGAGACAGAGAGAGACAGAAAGAGAGAGACAGAGAGAGAGAGAGAGAGTGAGAGAGAGAGAGACAGACAGACAGACAGACAGACAGACAGACAGACAGACAGACAGACAGACAGACAGACAGACAAACAGACAGACAGAGATTGTGCGCAACATTTTCCCACCTGTACACGGTGGGCTTTCCAAAAAGCCAAAACGGCCTTTGATAACATGCTGGCAAAATGTTCTGTGTGCGTTTGAACACAGGACCTCAGTTTACAATCTCATCAGAAAGTCTTTCGGGGCTGTAGAGTCGGCACTGACACCACGGAAACCAAGGAAAATCAACTTGAACGGGTACCTCGGCGCTGACTCGAACCCGGGTCGTCAGATCGCGAGCACAACTCTAACCACCGGGCTGCCCCGTCCCCCACGCTACGTTCTATCCCCGAGAGCCACCCAGGATAAAATGGCGATGCATATTCATGATTACATGTTTGTGCTTGTGTGTGTGTGTTGCGTGGAAATTTCACTATCAACACTTTCAGGCGTAACATGCAAGCTGTCAAATATCTTGACTGTGTGGTGATTTTATCATGGAATTGGTTTGCATGTTCTAAATTATAAAAAAAAAACTAGTAGAACTAGTCTTTAATTTTTCAGGTTCATATCCATATCTTGTCACAACAATTCCTAAAGGGGGCTAAAGTAGAAATTATATTTGTGAACAGCTGCATGAGCGCGACTAACTTGAATGCAAGCACTTTGATTTGTGTGCTGTACAAGATTTAGTGCTATATGAATCCCATATATTAGTATAGTAGTCGTCGTCGTCGTCGTCGTAGTAGTAGTAGTAGCAGTATAGTAGTAGTAGTAGTATCATTATTATTATCATTATTTATCACTATTATAAATTTAGTTACAGGAGCGGGGGAGCACAAGGGAATGTTGCTTTGCCATAATTATCTGCACAACTTTGTTTTTGAACGGGTACTAAGTGAAAACAATACCGGTATTGAGAAGGGGAAAAAAACAAACCAAATTCTTCCCAAGTCCTTTTGTTTTTTCCATAGGCTTCAATTTCGATAATGTAGAAAAGGTGATAAAAAATAGAATAAAGTAATAAGAAGCGATAGAACTTACCTGAAGCCTCACCTATAACACTGCAGGGAGTGGGACAGTCAACGTCTTGTCCAGTTGAGGGAGGGACTTTGAATGGCACTGGCAGGTTTAACGGAACAAAGAAGTGCGCAGGTCAGTTTGGCTACCAACGCCCTCTGTGGTGAACAGAAAACATTTCTCACGTGCAACACAAGTATTTCTCTCTCTCTCTCTCTCTCCTCTCTCTCTCTCTCTCTCTCTCTCCTCTCTCTCTCTCTCTCTCTCTCTCTCTCTCTCTCTCTCTCTCCTCTCTCTCTCTCCTCTCTCTCTCTCTCTCTCTCTCTCAGATAGCCTAGTGGTCAGAACATTGGGCTCGCAATTTGACAACCCGAGTTCGAGTCCGGTTGAGAAGATTTTTCTCCTGCAGTCAACATCAGTGCTGACTCCACTCTCCCCAAAAGTCCTTCGAAAGTGACTTTAAATCGAGGCCCCGTGTGCGAACGCACGAAGAACATCTTGCGCACACGTTAAATCCTGTTCCACTTTTCGTAAGAGTAGGCCATCGTGTGCCGGTGGGAACAGATGACATTCACAAAACTGCATACACACAGTTTTCATGAACAATCACGTGGGCGAGTTCTTCAAGACCACGGTTGGAGTCCGCCAGGGCTGCCTTCTCTCACCTGTCCTCTTCAACCTCTTCCTCGAAAACATCATGACAGAGACACTGCAAAACCACCACACTTCCATCTCCATTGGTGGAAGACCCCTTTGCAACCTCAGATTTGCAGATGACATTGACCTCATGGGCAGCAGCAGACAAGAACTGCAAATCCTCACAGACAGTCTAACAGATCGAGCGAGCGCATAGGGCATGGAGGTCAGTACAGAGAAATCGAAGATCATGGTCAACAGCGCGAGTAATGACAGCACGGAAATAAAGATGAATGGAGAAACACTAGAGGAGGTGAGCCAATTCAAATACTTAGGCTCCATCCTAACAAAAGATGGCACATCAAACAATGAAGTGAAAGCTCGCATTGCTACAGCAACAGCTGCTCTCGTCAGACTCCAGAGGATCATCAGAAGCAACAACATCAGCTTCTGCACCAAATACCACCTCTACAAATCCCTCGTGATATCTATCCTCCTATATGGCTGTGAATCATGGACTCTGACAGCAGAGTTAGAGAGGAGAATCCAAGCATTTGAGAACAAGTGCCACAGAAGACTCCTCAAAATATCATACAAAGAACACAAGACCAATAACTATGTGAAAGAAGAAATCAAAAAGCGTGTGGGCCCCCAAGACCCTTTGCTCTCCACCATACAGAGGAGAAAGCTGATGTGGTTTGGTCACACCACAAGACACAACACCCTTGCAAAAACCATCTTGCAAGGAACAGTCGAGGGCAAGAGAAGAAGAGGCCGCCAAAAGAAATCATGGGTTGACAACATCAAAGACTGGACTGCCCAACCCCTGCAACACCTCCTACTAGCCACACAGGATCGTGAAGCATGGAAAAAGATCTCCGTTGCGTCTTCTCTCATGTCCCCCCTACGCCTTTGGGACATGGGACTGAGTGAGTGAGTGAGTGAGTGATACACATGAGGACTGCTTGTAAAAAAGCACAAGAGTGCTTATTTCATTATCCTCGATATAAAAGGATACATTTTAATCAAATCAGACCAAAATCAAATTCTCTCTCTCTCTCTCTCTCTCTCTCTCTCTCTCTCTCTCTCTCTCTCTCTCTCTCTCTCTCCTCTCTCCTCTCTCTCTCTCTCTCTCTTCTCTCCTCTCTCTCTCTCTCTCTCTCTCTCTCTCTCTCTCTCTCTCTCTCTACTCCTCTCTACCTGTCTACTTCTCTCTCTCTCTCTCTCTCATCCATGTCTTGCTGTGTGCTTCATTTGTATCAATTGCTTTGTTTTTCTCTTTTTTTTTCTCTTTTTTTTCTGATGGGCTGGATTGTATAAAAAGTCTTGTGACTTAATCTACTACCCTCGTAAAATAAAATTGCGTTTGCGTTTGCGTTTGCGTCATCCCGAGCCTTCTCAGGTCTGTGTAATGAAAAAATAGGTATGTCAGTGCTTATATGTAACCATTAGGAATAATTAAACTCTATCTCCCCACTCTCTCTTTCTTTCTCTGTGTGTGTATGTGTCTGCATGTGTTAGTGTGCGTTAATGTGTGTTAGTGTGTGTGTATGTGTTAGTGTGTGTGTGTTAGTGCGTGTGTGTTCGTATGTGTTAGTGTTAGTGTGTGTTAGTGTGTGTTAGTGTTAGTGTGTATGTTAGTGTGTGTGTGTTGTGTGTGTGTGTGTGTGTGTGTGTGTGTGTGTGTGTGTGTGTTAGTGTCCGTGTGTGCATGCGTGCGTGCGTGTGTATGTGTGTGTGTTAGTGTGTGTGTGTTGTGTGTGTGTGTGTGTGTGTGTGGTGTGTGTGTGTGTGTGTGTGTGTGTGTGTGTGTGTGTTGTGTGTGTGAGTGAGTGTGTGTGTGTGTGAGTGTGTGTGTGTGTGTGTGTGTGTTAATGAAAAGGTTGACTATATTTTTATTTCTGTGAAATTCTGTGTATGAACGTATTCTATTCATGCAAATTATATATGTTACAGTTGATTCTGTTTGAAATCTTCTATGCCCCAAGAGGGGTCAAAGGCGAATTAAATCTTGAATCTTGAATCTTGTATGTGAGTAGTGTTGTGTGTGTGGTGTGTGTGTGTGTGTGTGTGTGTGTGTGTGTGTGTGTGTGTGTGTGTGTGTGTGTTGTGTGTGTGTGTGTTTGTTTGTGTGTGTGTGTGTGTGTATGTGTGTGTGTATCCTGTTTGAAGTTAGGGAGACAGAAAATCTCCAGGAATGAGGATGCTATGGGAGCATTGTAAGATAATAATTACGCTTTGGAGGAAAGCACCTGGCGGCCTATTGCAAGCCATGCGTTATTATCATGCATTATGTCTTAATCCATGTGCCACACATGCCACCAGTTTAGAGTTCAAATCCCATCCTGGGCCCCTCTTCCCCGCTCCCCCCCCCCCCCCCACACACACACACATACACGCACTCACACACGTACAGACAAACACAGACACACACGCCAGCGCACACACACACACACACACACACACACACACACACACACACACACACACACACACACACATACACACCGCGCGCGCGCGCGCGCGTGTTCCGCGTTTTGCAAGAGTAAGCTTACGCACAAAAAGAACGCTTGCCCGCGCCAAAAGCAAGCGCAATAAAGCAAGTGCGTGTAATGAAAGTGCTTGCTTGTCGTAGAGGTGGACTTATAGAAAACCTGAAAATCGCGCTTGCAGCTGGTAGAATTTTGTCATTTGGCACCATGGCGGATTTAAGTGAAAACGAACTATTGTTGCTGGACAGTGTTTAGCCGAAAATTATCCTAGGAAAACGTAAACGAATGGGCGTTCATGAGATAAATAAAAGGAGGCAAATAGAAAGTGAATATCATCATTCGTTTCCTTTGCTTGAAAGGAGCCCTTCTCATTTTCAGTTCAACTTGAGAATGAGCCAAGCGACATTCAAGTATATCTAAAAAAAAACTGAACCAGAGATAAAGAACTGGTGCAACTGGCACCAACAGCCAATTCTTCCAGAGGAGCGTCTAGTTTATTGCACTGATTTGAGTCATCCTTAGTTGAAATGTATGTATATATACAGTCATATATATAAGTATGAAGACGCTTGCTCGCGATAAGGAATTAACTTTTGATTCTTTACGCTTTCCAAGCGTTGCTCGAAATCGCAGGCGTGATAAAGCGAGTGTGCTTTTTGTGCGGCACAAGCACATTTTGAACAACATTACAAGCGCTTGCTTTATCGCGCTCGCTTTCATCGCCAGCAAGCGTTCTCTTTGTGCATACCCTAAGGCATTGTGTGCCGGTGTGAACAGATGACATTTACAAAAATTCATATACACGGGGACTGGATGTAGAAAAGTACATGTGTTTATTCCGTTATCCTCGATATAAAGGAATAAATAGATAAATAAATAAAACACACAAGATGATAGTGGATAAAAGAAAACCTGTTGCTTCACGGTGTAAGGGAAATAACTGCAGTATGTTGGTAAAACAACGATAGTCCTAGTTTATTCCCTTTGACTATCCACCACAAAATTTAATTTAAAAAAGTCATCGGTAGAATTCTATCATATCATATAACTATTACTATCGTTGTGTACTTAAACTCTTTGGTCGTGTCGTGGTCATCATTTCAAAGATAACATTATTGAAATATTTAGTATTTTCTCCTTATGATTTCTGAAAACTGCATTCGATTTTCATCCAGTGGGTTTGTGAAATTCTGGACTGAGTTGAATCTCGGCTGTGTAAATTCAGAACGGGAATTTTGACAATCTCTTGATTCATCTCGATGTGCAGACCTGCCAGTGCCTTGATAAATCCCTCAGTGTGTAAAAGGTTTAAAAAAAATACACACCCGTCCCATAACTTATGTGATCGTAGGGGAGCGAGGCGTCAGAGACCTCAGCTTCTCTAGGGGCCAGCATATTGAGGGCGGCGCCCATCTCCTCTCCCTCGTTGCTTTACCTTCCCTGACCCTAAAGAGGGCAGGTACCCATTTACAGCTATAATACTAACAAAAACACATGGAATTTATATCAGCTGGGTGAACTGAGGGACTGTACTGAAGCCAAGGCGCACAAACGGTCACCCATCCACTTGGTAATCACGCTCAACGCTGCTTCACCTTAGCTTGGGGAAAGCGAGTACTCTGACCACTGAGCTATCCCGTCCCCACCTCTGTGCATACATGCATGCACAAGATAAAGATCCATTATTCCGTAATGAACGTCATCATTCGGAGAGTGACGGAAACATGATTATACCCAGCATGCACCCTGTACCTTGAGAGGGATGGGCTCCACTGGGTTCAAACTGGCCTGAGAGACAAGGTTTGAAAATGTCAGTGCAGTGTCCGAGAAACTCACCAGGAACTTAAGGAAGAGAAGAAGATTTCTTTCTATTTTTTTAAAATGTGCGGGATGGGGGTGGCAGGGACGGGGGGGGGGGGTGGAGGTTGGTTGGCTGTTTTGTTCTTTTTCTCGACAGGATTGTGCATATGCTACCATAGTAATGATGGTTATGATTACAATAATGCTGGTGATACTACTACCATTACTTCTACTGCAACTACAACAACAACTACTATTACTAACAACACACAACAACAAACAACAACAACACAACAAAACAACAACACCACCAATAATAATAGCCGCAACTGTAGTCTAGTGGTTAGGGCGTTGGACTCGTAATCTAAAAGTTGCGGGTTCGATCCCAGCTTTCGGCTATGGCGTTGTGCCCTTGGAAAAGGCACTTTACGGCTATTTTCTCACCCCACCCAGGTGTAAAAGGGGTACCAACCTTGTGTTGGGGGTTAACCCTGCGATAGACTGGCGTCCTATCCATGGGGGAGTCTATGACTCTCAGACGTTTAACGCCACAGAAACCGGGTTAGGCAACGAACTGATGAGCCTTAGGCTCGGGATAGACTTTAACCTTTAACCAAAATAATAATGATAATAATAATATATAATAGATAGAGTTAGGTAGTAGTAGTTAGTTGTTTGTTGTTGTTGTTGTTGTTGTTGTTGTTGTAGTTGTGGTGAGAGAAGTAATAGTAGTAGTACGATTATCTAATTTATCATTACTAATAGTTCTGCCATTTCTACTACACGGGCACACACAAACAATTGCACCTACAAACAGCAGCGAGCATGCACACACACACGAATGCATACATACCCCCCTATCCATAAAGCTGAAGAAGGCGTAAAAGATGTGACGAAAAGGCCGGTTTCGGATGACAGTTGTAGGGGTCATCATTGCCTACACTGTACAATGCTTTCCTTCCGACAAACTTGGCCCTGTCACAGCAGGGTGCCATCTTCGGGGCAGCGTTGTCGCCAAGGTCCAGCGCCACACACGGCAGAAATGGTTGCAGAGGTTGTATGCATAGAGTAGGGCAGGGCTTTGGTGCCGTGGGCTCTGTAACTGTGCAAAAGTGCGGGTGTCAGGGGCCCGGAAGCGGGCTTTTCCTCACATCTTTTCCGCCTTCTTCAGTTTTATGCATGGGGGGGGGGGGGTATGCATGCACGCGTGTGCGCACTCACTGGTGAAAGTAGATGCGTTTGTTCGTGTCCGCGCGTGTGGCGGAAACCTTGCCCCTTTACTGTGGTGATTCATAATTTTCTATTGTATGAAATTATTATTGGATGGCAGTTGTACGGGTCATCATTGCCTACACTGTACAATGCTTTCCATCCGAGAAACTTGGCCCCGTCAAAGCGGGGTTGCCATCTTCGAGAAAGCGTTTTTGCCACAGGTCCAGCGCAACACAAGGCGGAAAGATTGTATGCATAGAGTAGGGCAGGGCCTTGGTGCCGTGGGCTCGGTAGCTGTGCAAAAATGAGGGTGTCACGGCTTAAAAGCGGACTTTCCTTGATGTGTGTTCCCGGGGTGGTTTTCAGTGGCACTGTACCACGTTTCTTGGCGACAAACTTGGCTATGTACAAGCGGGGTTGCCATCTTCGGGGCTGGGCCGTCGCCACAATTCCAGTGCCACACACCTCCAAAATGGTTGCAAAGTGTGTATGCATACAGTAGAATACGGTCTTGGTGCCGTGGGCTCTGTAACTGCGGAAAAGTGCGGGCGGCAAGGGCCCGAAAACGGCGTTTGCTTCAATTCACATCTTTGGAAACGCTTCTTTAGCTTTACATGGGAGGGTGTGTATGCATGCGCACGTGCGTGCGTTCGCTGCTGTTTGTGTGTGCGGTTTTTTGTGTTTGTGCGTGTGCAGGAGATCCTGCAGATTGCTGTGGTGCATGATATTGTATGATACTATTATTTCATGTGTGTTCCCGGGGTGGTTTTCAGTGACACTTTACGACGTTTCTTGGCGACAAACTTGGTCGTGTACAAGCGGGGTTGTC
>CM060333.1:54249500-54270419 GCA_030674155.1 Stramonita haemastoma
TTTTAAAAAAAACCCAAAAAAAAAAAGCCAGAGCAACAAGTTTTCGTTTTTTAGACCCCACCCCTGGGGTTTTAAACGTGGAGGGGGGGGGAAACCCCCCAAAGGGGATCGGGGCTGTTTTTGGGCTTTCGGGGCCCTCTGCAAATTTTCGGGAAACCCTTTGGGTAGGGCCAAAATTCCCTTTTTCCAAAGGATTTTTTCCGCGACGTGGAGAGGGGGGGGGGTTTCTTGTTGCCTTTGGGTTAAAGGGGGTTGCCCCCATCCCACTTCCCCAGGCTTTGCCCCTTAAAGTTTTAGACCCGCCCCTTTTTTTATTTTTCCCGGGGGGATAAACGGAGGGCCCAAAGGGAATAATTTATTTAAAATTTTTTTAAAGGAAGGGGGGATAATTGGGTTTTTTTTTTGGAGGTTTTGGTACAAAAATTAAACTTTAGGAAATTGGTTTTTTTGTGGGGGGCATAGAAACGGGTGACTTTCTCTTTAAATATTTTTTGGAAAGGGGAAAAATTTTCGCAAAAAAACACCCCCCCCCCCCCCCCCCCCACATTGTTTTGATGTATGTAGTGTATATAATATTATAATAAAAAAAAAATATATATATATATAAAAAAAAAGAGAGATTACAAAACAAGAAGACGATAGACAACAAAACGAAGAAAGAAGGACGGGGAAAACAGAAAACAAAACAGGGGGGGGAAAGGAAAGCCAGAGACCCAAAAGAAACGACAAAACCAAAACCGGACAACAGAGAAATTTGGATGGAAAAAGGGAAAGAGGACAGCAAAAAAGGGCGGGAGGTAGGCAGGGGGGGAAATGGGGGGAAGGAAATTTAAATTTAAAGCTTAAATGATCCCCTCCCCTTTTGGGAATCGGGCGGTTTTTGGAAACGTCAAGTTTTTAATTTTCCCTGTTCTTTCCCTCGGAAAGGGCGTGAAGGATTTGACTGTCAAAAACACACCACACACCAAAACCACACACACACAAAACACACAAAACACACAAAAACCACAACACCCCCACGCACACACCCCAACAACACAAACCCCACCACAAAACCACACACAAGCAACACACAAAGAAACAAAACCAACACACAAAAACACCACATATACACCACACACAATGCAACACACACACACACACACACACACACACACACACACACACACACACACACACACACACACACACCACACACACACTGAGGAAATCGCCTGGATATTATTACTATTCGTTCCCCGTCTGTTTGTATCCATCAGAATTAATGTCGGGAGAAGTTGGAGAGTTAAGTTGTCACAACGGTAAAGATCTTCTGCTGACGTGTCTGAGATCTGTCAGTCAGTCTGTCTTTACTGCTGTCTCTCTCCCACAACTTGTTCCTCCCCCTTTCCTCCCCCTCCCCCTCCCCCCGCCACTCTCCGCGTATACTGAGTGCTCTTTCAGTATAAATAGCATCCCAAATTCTAGAAAGTTTGTGCTAGAAAAAATCCGTTTTTTCTGTCCCTCTCGTTGTTTTTGCCTGTTTCCTTTCATTTGGTTTTGTCTTCCCAGACTATTTTGTCTTTTTTGGTTGGTTTTGGTTTACAACATCTTTAAAAAGTTAAACATATACACGCTTACAATAGAGCAACAACAAACTATAACTCTTTTTTCGAGAAAATCGTACACAGTGATATTATTTTCTTTTTAAACATGTTGTGTTATTTTTGTTTGTTGGTTGGTTGAAATTGAGAGATATAAATTTAACTACACTGCAAATCCTTTTATTTTGTAATACTTGCAAATGGTTTCTATTTGAAGATGTATGCAGAGAGCATGAAACGTTACGTTGTGACCAAGACATCTGATATGTTTTTGAGAAGTTTGATTCCGGGACATTGTTTCATTTTTATACCACCATATAGATCTAGTTTAGTGCGATCTTAACACTAATTTTGGCATCCTAGCAAAGTCATGCTAGGAATCCTCCTGAACAGACTGAAGCCCCGTGCTGAGGAGCAGGCAGCTATCAGAGCAGGACGGAGCACAGCCGAACATATCTTCAACCTTAGAATTTTCTGTGAGAAATACTTGCAACACCAACAAGATCTTTATCACGTCTTTGTGGACTTTAAGAAGGCGTTCGACAGAGTCTGGCATGCAGCACTGTGGACAACTATGAGGCTGTATAACATCAATGCCAACCTGATCAGAACCACAGGATGCCTATATAACAAGGCAACCAGCGCAGTCTACTATAACAACATAGAAGATTGGTTCCGAACTACAATTGGAGTACGCCAAAGATGTCTGCTCTCTCCCACCCTCTTCAACATCTTAGAAAGAATAATGGCTGACACTTGAAAATCATGAGGAAACAGTCAGCAGTGGGGGCAGGACAATCACAGACTTTCATTTTGCCGATGACATCGATGGCCTTCCTGGAGAAGACCAAGAGCTAGTCAGCCTGGTAAATCACCTTGATGAAGCCTCATCAGCATATGGCATGCAGATCAGTCCAAGGAAAACCCAGCTGATGACAAATATTGCCAATTGCATTAGCAGTGACGTAATTATAGTTACTTTTATGACCGGCAAAAAACCCCACAGGGTCCCCTAGGTAAAACTTTGACCTTCAGTGATTCTTATAGCTCAAGCCGAAGAGAGAGAGAAAGAGAGAGAGAGAGAGAGAGAGAGAGAGAGAGAGAGAGAGAGAGAGAGAGAGAGAGAGAGAGAGAGAGAAGAGAGAGAGAGAGAGAGAGAGAGAGAGAGAGAGAGAAGGCAAGCAAGGCAAGGCAAGGCAAATTTTTTTATTCGAGGATAATAGATAAGCACTCGTGTGCTTTTTTTACATCCAGTCCCCACCTTTTTCAGGGATAACATCAAGATAAAAATAAATCTCTAACTGCACAACAGCAATAATAATGATCCAAATACCAAGAACGAGAGCAAGAAACCATTCCAAGTATCAAACAGCATGCAAAAAATAGGACAGAGATACAATAATAAGGTAATGATATAAAAAGGCACACATTCAGAAACGAAAAAAGTAAGACTCAATGATGATTTTGATTTGGAAGAAAAGAAAAAAAAAGAAAAAAAGGCGAACATGAGATTTTGATGAGGTAAATGACTGATAACATCAATCCACCATCTATCAACAAAATAAGTCATATAAAATATAACAGAGAGAGAGAGAGAGAGAGAGAGAGAGAGAGAGAGAGAGAGAGAGAGAGAGAGAGGAGAGAGAGAGAGAGAGAGAGAGAGAGAGAGAGAGAGAAGAGAGAAGAGAGAGAGAGAGAGAGAGAGAGAGAGAGAGAGAGAGAGAGAGAGAGAGAGAGAGAGAGAGAGAGAGAGAGAGAGAGAGAGAGAGAGAGAGAAGACAGACAGACAGACAGACAGACAGACAGACAGACAGACAGACAGACAGACAGACAGACAGACAGACAGACAGACAGACAGACAGAGCCCAGCCTTAAAGTGTAACCTATGAAATATTTTTCGTTTCTCATAAACTAGCCTACTACTACATACAACTACTACCCTGCTTTATTAGAGACTGTGATACACTACTGACGGTAGCAGCCTATCTGGCTGGTGTGCCTACTGTGCGCTCTTTCTGTGCCAGAGCAGGCTGGAGAGAATAGAGCAGGGCGGGGTGTGTGACTGTGTACCAAGTCGCCTCCTGCCTCCTGGCTGTAGCTAACACCCCAGCCGTCAGATTCCGCTCAGGGAACTCTATTTTATCGCGGAAGGACACCACATGATAGCGCGGCGCGTGTGAGATTGCTAGCGCGGGGTGGGCGATAATATTTAAGAGGATGATGGATGGGGGAAGAGGAGAGAGAGAGAGGTTGATAACACTTCACCCTCTTTGGCCCTTACTCTCTGTTTGAACACAATCTCTATCTCTGTTGTTTGGTGGCACTTGCCGGAATCGAAATGGTCACGCTTAGGGTTCTTTTTGTTGTTGTTGTATTTTTACGTTTGGTTTTGTTGGTTTTGCGTGCGGTTGAAGAAAAAGAAAGTATAAGGATTTGAGTCTGTAGACAGACAGAAATATAGTGTGGGAATATCGGGTTTCAAGTTGGAGAGAGAGAGAGAGAGAGAGAGAGAGAGAGAGAGAGAGAGAGAGAGAGAGAGAGAGAGAGAGAGAGAGAGAGAGAGAGAGAGAGAGAGAGAGAGAGAGAGATGGAAACTTTTTATTAAGGGAATAGAACAAGCAGATGTAAAAGGCTTAGATCTATTACATCCAACCCTCTGTCAAAGAAAATAACAATAATGAAAATGAAGTTACAAGGATAAAGAAAGATTTGAAAAAGAATCTGAAAGAAAATCAATTTCATCATAACAATATAAATCCTTTGAAAAATAGAAAGCTTGTAAGAAAAGTAAGAAGAAAATGTGCACCTAGAAAACACAAATGATTAGAAAAACATTGGGAAAAAAGGAAAACAAAACAAAAAAAAAGTACACAAAATGTATGGGTCATGGGGAGAGAGAGAGAGAGAGAGAGAGAGGGGGGGGTTCTTTATCATCATCATCATCATCATCATCATCATCATCATCATCATCATCATCATCATCATCATCATCACATTCATCATCATCATCATCATCATCATCATCATCATCATCATCATCATCATCATCATCATCATCATCGTCAATAGTTGTATGAGGGGTGGATGAAAAAGCCTCATCATCAAGACAAGCCCCAGGTTGTTGGGTATGAGACAGTCTTTTCGGAGTCATTGTGCACCGTGGAGCGGTGGTCTAGAGGTAACGCGTCTGCCTAAAGACTGGGGACCGTGGGTTCATCCCTGTTTGCTCCCCCGCTAGAGACTTGAGAGACGGGCTGGGTGCTAGCCTTTGCAATGTGCAGTCAGTGGACGTCAAATAAAATCAAACCTCAGAGCAAAAAGAGAGTTGTCTTTGGCAAAATTCTGTAGAAAAAACAAACAATCTACTACAAAACAATGCAATACAGTATAATGCAATACAATTCAATTCAATAAAAAAAAGCAATACAATACAATACAATGCAATACAATACAATGTACTACAATACAATACAATGCAATAAAATAAGATACAATGCAAGACAAGACAATGCAAGACAAGACAAGACAAGGCAAGATAAGACAAGACCCTGTGGAAAACCCGAGGACTCTTCCATTCAATGTTCGTTACCGTCAGGACAAGCACGCACTGCATCCAAGACTTAATTAATGACACTACAAGCCATTCTTTGCCGTTCTGAATGATTAAAACATCAAGGAAACAAACTCAGCATTCAGAATGGCTGGTTCAAATAAGAGGTCTTGTGCGTTTTAGGCCTGGAGTAATTAATTGATTAGTAATGGGTTATTAATTGATTGATTAATTAGTTAATTTAAGTTTTTTCCAAGGATGGTAGAATAAGAACTCATGTGCTTTGATACATCCAGACCATATGCAGTTTTGTCAGTTTTGTCAGCTGTTCCCGCCAGCACACAATGGCCTACTTTTCCAAAAAGCGGAACAGGTTTTTAGCACGTGCGCAAGATGTTCTGCGTGCGCTCGCACACAGTACCTCTGTTGCATATAGTCTTAACCGAAGACTATGGTCAGAACACTCGCTTTCCCCAAGTCAAAGTTAAGCAGCATTGAGCGTGGTTACCAGTTGGATAGGTGACCGATTGCGCGCTTTGGCTTCAGTACAGTTTCCCAGGTCACCCAGCTGTAAATGGATAGGCTTCCTGTCTCTTTAGGGTCAGGGAAGGTAGCGCAGCAAGGGAGAGGAGATGTGCTGGCCCCTAGAGAAACTGAGGTCTCTGATGTTTCGCTTCCCTACGACCACAAAGGTTATGGGACACCTTTACCTTTACCAACCGAAAAACATTTGATACCTCTTGAAGGGGATTCGAATCCGGGTCAGTAGATCACGAGCACAATGAGCAGCGCTCTGACCAACCAGGCTGTTCTGTCCCATCCCTACAAGTGAGAGTCTCTTCCAGTCCTTTTCTTTTGTTGTTCAGTAAGAACTTTACTTTCTTACGTCATAGTCACATCAGACTTTCCCATTTTGAAATCGTCACTCTTCAGTCCCTAATCACGGCTCGTTGTGGAGGAGTAGCATATTCTTTTACAATGCCATTTTTGTCTGCATCATCCCTCAAAAATACCACAACAGCAGCAGCAGCGCCTTGTGGCGCTAAAAAAAATAATCCCTAAGCAGCAGATCCTGAGGGCTCCTGCCCGGTTATCGGGGGACACGGGTCGCAGTAATCAGCGGCGTAATAAAGCTACCGGGATCCTCCAGCCGATAGCGCACGTGCTAGGCAGCTATCACCTCGCCTATTATTCTTCCGCATTAGAGAGCGCAGCAAGGGGCCGTAACTGAAGGCGCTTGTTAGACGTGGGGGAAATAAGCAGTTTGCGCTGCTCTTACAAGGGCAGGGGAGATAAGAGCCGCAGATAGGCCCATTTTCATCACTCATAAGCCCTAAGGAGCTGATAGCCGCCTGCAAGGGAGACAACAGGGTGGAGCGACGCCATGTTGAGGAGGGGAGGTAAATCATGGTTATTGACAGGGTGAGCTGGTTCGGGGGAAGCGGCAGGGGAGAAGACTGATGGGGAAACAAATGCCTGCAGGACCGTTTGTACAGACACATAGACACATGCATACGCGTACACGCACGTGCACGCGAGCACGCACACATGCATACATACATACATACATACATACATACATACATACATACATACATACATACATACATACATACATACATACATACATACATACATACATGCACACACGCGCGTGCACGCTCGCACAAACACATACACACATTTGCATCTATTGTGTACGCAGGTGCGCACGCGCGCACACACACACATACACACATACACACATATATACACATATTTCTCTGTCTTTGTCTATCTCTGTCTGTCTGTCTGTCTATCTGTCTCTCTCTCTCTCTGGTTTAACACGTTTGAAGCTGATATCTAGATAAAACATTTAAAACAAATTGGTAGGTTGAACAAAACAATGTCATGTAGTCGATCTACCAATTTGTTTAACACAATCTTTTATGAGACAACATTCAGCCTGAAACTACACAGCAACATGATCATGATCACAAGAGTAGTCTGAAAACTAGAAGCTACCTTAGGATTTGACAGTGACACTACCCTGTGGGGATGTCTTAGGACTGTCATTATAAATACCATCACCACCTGGAAATGCTACGCTAAGAATGCCCTCTTTTCTATCCCCCCTTTTGTTTCTGCCCTGTTCCGTTTCTTCCTGTCATTTCTTTCTTGTTTATGTTTTGCTTTTGTGGTCCATCCTTCGGCCTTTCTTCCCCAAAAGAATTGAAAGGTAACAATTCTCTCCTATACCGAAGCCTGATGAGTTGGGCCTGACTTGTCAGGCGCTTAACTGCTGCACGACACATTTTCGCTCATATGACAGATAACAATAGTTGTTGTCAGAGCATTCAAGGAAGAAAAAGAAGACAGTGACACATATGATGACGTCCTGCCGTGTCTTTTTTAATTGCTCTCAGCCGTCTATGACTATGGAGGAAGATGTCATACGTTGATCTTGGAAAGCATAATGATGGGCTGGAAATGCATAAACAGCTTAGTCACAATATGTGATGACTACATTACACAACGAATAATGTGATATCTATATTTCATTTTATTCTGCACTTGAACAGCTGTCTCCTATCTATCTATCTATCTATCTATCTATCTATCTATCTATCTATCTATCTATCTATCTATCTATCTATCTATCTATCTATCTATCTGTCTGTCTGTCTGTCTGTCTGTCTGTCTGTCTGTCTGTCTGTCTGTCTGTCTATCTATCTATCTATCTATCTATCTATCTATCTATCTATCTATCTATCTATCTATTTTGTTGTTGTTGTTGTTTTTTATATTCAAATCGAAATCGTCATTGAGTCTCGCTTCTTGTTTTCGTTTCTGGGTGAGTGCCTTTTTATAACATTGCCTTAATACTGTATCTCTGTTTTGTTTCTCGCCTGTTGTTTGATGCTTGGTATGGTTTTTTTTGCTCTTGGTGTTTGAACCTTTGTAGTTGTTGTTGTTTTGGTTGGGGCTGTCTTTTTATCATGATGTTGTCCCTGGGGGGAGCGGGGACTGGATGTGAAAGAGGCACACGAGTGCTTGTCTGTTGTCCTCGAGTGGAGGAATTTTGCCTTGCCTTGCCTTGCCTTGCCTTGCCTTGCCTTGCCTTGCCTTGCCTCTCTCTCTCTCTCTCTCTCTCTCTTCCTCTCTCTCTCTCTCTCTCTCTCTCTCTCTCTCTCTCTCTCTCTCTCTCTCTCTCTCTCTCTCTGTCTCTCTCTCTCTCTCTTCTCTCTCTCTCTCTCTCTCTCTCTCTCTCTCTCTCTCTCTCTCTCTCTCTCTCTCTCTCTCTCTGTCTATTCTCTTGAAACATCTAGGATGTTTTATGTAACTTTTTTTTTCTTTTTTAAAAATTTTATTTTATTTACATTTTTATTGGTAGTATCTCTACCCCCCTCCCCTCCAATAAGGATATTAGTTAAATTTTCCCCCCTTTTATCCAAATGTATGATTTATGTCACATGTATAACTTTTGACAGATGGTGGTGGATTGATGTTTTCAGTTGTTTATTCATCTAGTTCTCTTGTTTGCTCGTTACCTATTAACACTTTTCTATTCTTCCATAATCAAAATATTTTTATTGTGACTTCTGATTTTTGTCTTCTGATCGAGTGCATTTTTTATTACCTTATCATATAAAGTGTCCTTATTCTTGTGTGTTGTTTGGTACTGCGTAAAGTTTTATTGTTTAGTATCTTTTCAACTTGATGTATCCCTGAAAAAGGCGGGGACTGGACGTAAAAAAGCACATGAGTGCTTATCTATTATCCTCGCATAAAAGACTTTGCCTTGCCTTGCCTTGCCTTGCCTTGCCTCTATCTATCTATCTGTCTGTCTGTCTGTCTGTCTGTCTGTCTGTCTGTCTGTCTGTCTGTCTGTATATCTATCTATCTATCTATCTATCTATCTATCTATCTATCTATCTATCTATCTATCTATCTATCTATCTATCTATCTATCTGTCTGTCTGTCTGTCTGTCTGTCTGTCTGTCTGTCTGTCTATCGATCAATCCATCGATCCATCCATCAATCGGTCTGTCGGTCTGTCTGTCTGTCTATCTATCTATCTGTCAACCTACCTATCTGTATGAAAATCAGCCTATTTGTATGCGTTGTCTGCTCATCTCCATCCCTCCCTCCATCCCACAGAATTCAGCCTCTTATACAGACAGGCTAGATCTGGCAGCGTTCAGATTGAAATGTCTCAGTTTCAGAGTTCCTCTCCCACACTCTCTCTATCAAGGCCTGAGGGAAGATAGCTACATGACCTTTGGCATCCTTGTCTGGCCTAGGAACCATGCCAGAAGCCTCAATTCCTTTTCAAACACTCACAAAATGGCGGCCTGGAGAGTTTTTAATGGCGGAGCAGGGAATGGACGCTTGTTACTGGCTACTTCTAAATCACGTGACCTTCCTGACCCACTGACTACAGGTCACAAAGGTCAGACAATTACGTGGTGTAAGACGTGGCTCCTGATAGTGTCACGTGCGATTTCTCGTCTGGGGGTTGACGGGGCTGAGAGATCAGGGGCAATGTCAAACTACACGGGGCAAATGAGCGCAAGGTGATTATAATTAGAGCTGTCAAAATGGAGTCCCAGATAATGTTCGTGTTTATTCCTCTTGCGGAAGTTGGAAGTTGCGAAGGCAACTCTTGGAGTGCTCTCTCCTTGGACCCAGAATTGGTGACCTTTCTTGAAATAGAAAACGTGAACAGGAATGGTGTGATAAAGACAGTCACAGAAATAGGAACAGAGATCTGAAAGCGATAGGTATTCACGTGCAGATAAAAAGAGGGTCAGGGGTCAACGAGAAGGCATGAGTACATGACACAACATGGATACATAGATGTGGATAGAGAGACAGAAACTAAATACTTGGGGCATCCTCCCTTTTCCTTTTCTTTCTGTCTTTATTTTTTATTTTTTTATATCGCAAAAAATGGACTAAGCATTCATGTGTTGTTGTTTTTTTACATCCAGTCCCCATGTGTATGCAGGATTTAACGTGTGAGCAAGATGATTTGCGTGTGTTCGCACAGGGGGCCTCAGTTTATAGTCCTATCCGAAGGGCTTTTAGGGAGAGTGGAGTAAGTACTGATGTTAACTCCAGGGGAAAAATCCTCTTGAATGGGAATCGAATCCGGGTCGTCAAAATGCCAGCGCAATATTCTGACCACTAGGCTATCCCAACCCCCTAGTCTTTCTTGTTGTTAGTATGACTTTGATTCCCCTGGAGGGGGGGTGGGGGGGGGGGGGGCTGACAGCATAAATAGCATCCTACCGTCTGAAAATTCTGTGCTTGAACTGTCATATTTTCTATCCCTCTCTTTGTTTCTGTCTTGTTCCTATTCTTCCCGTCAACCCCCTTCTGTCAATTTTTTGCCTTCTTTGTCCATTCTCCTGCCTTTTTCCAGAAAGACTTAAGAGATAGTTATTGTCTCTTAAGGTGAAGTGGGATGTGTCCAGTCTGACTTGTCAGATGCTTACTGTCAGCTCAGCGCATTTTCGTTCATATGACAGACAGCACTAGTTGATGGCGGAACGTAAAACAAAGACAAAGAAGCATCACTTTGATCAAGTTCTTAAATCATTTCAGCTCCCGTTAACGTATTTCAATTACATTAGTCTAATTCTCAAATCAGTCAGAGTGGTCACATCAGGGTTAACAGCATGATAGACTGTAGGCACGAGGGGGCAGACTTAGAAACAAGTTTTGTAAGATCAACATTATTATGCTGTAGGAGTCTTCTTTTTCTTGTTCTTCTCATTCTTTGAAGGCTCATACAGCAACCAATGTCTGTCATAGGAGCGAAAATGTGTTGCACTGCTGTTCAGCACCTGACAAGTCAGGCCCTTACACACTGGACTTAGCCATGAGAGAGTTCTTTCTGGGAAAAAAAACCCTCCATGGAAAATGGACCCAGAAGCCAGAACAACAAACAAGGAGGAGGTGACAGGAAGAAAAGGAACACGGCAGAACCAAAGAGAGGGAGTGAAAGAAAAGAGAAATCGTAGCACAGAATTCGCAGAAGGTGGGCATGCTATTTATACTGACAGCTACCCCATCCCTACAGGGGATAAGGTATTCAAATTGCGTTAGTTAAATTCTGAAATCAGACAGGGCAGCCATATCAGGATTAATAGCATAGAGGACTTTAGATATGCGTGGGCAGACTTTGAACCAAGTTGTATGAGCGTTCACATTCCTTCTCATTTTCCATACTCCCTTTAGACTTTTTCTCTTTCCATTACCCCTTCTATGATCAGGCACAAAGCCGGGCTGCACGCGGCAAGGGCGGAAGATTATAGATCTCACCCCACACACGACTCCGGGCCTCCTGAGCCCATAGAGAAAGGCTGATAACTCCCCTCCCTGTCTCCTTGCGTCCTAAACTACAGGCAAGCACGCGCTTCCCGTCAGCCCTGTTCTCTAAATTAATATTTACTGGCGGTGCAGTTTGGTCAGGAGTTTGCCATCAGGACCGGCTGGTAGCAGCAAGCCTATCTTTGCCTTGAGTCTGTTACATTCCTCAGGCTGTGCTGTTCACTGGTTGGCTTCCATCCTCTGACCCCTTTACAGGATTATGTGGCAAGTGCAAAGCCCTCATATTCTGGGTGTTTCTTTTTAAAGAAAAGAAGCGAAAGCACACATCATCAACAAGTATACGATCATTTTTGTACACCCTGGTGTTCCTAGTGGGGATGCCAAGGGTCTGTCAGTATAATATAAAATAGTATCCCCACATTCTAGAAATTCTATGCTAGAAATTGCCCCTTTTCTATCACTCTTTGTTTCCGCCTTGTTATTCCTGTGACGTGGGCAGGTGTTGAAAGAGCGGGGGAAATGTCAAATAACACGGGCAAATAAGCGCAAGGGGATTATAATCAGAGCTGCCAAAATGGAGTCCTAGATAATGTTTGTCCTTTTTCTTCTTGCCGAAGTTGCGTAGGCAACTCTTGGAGCGCTCTCTCCTTGGACCCAGGTTCAAATTCAAATTACTTTATCATCTCTAAACTGAGAAATTCCGGTGGGTTACAAGCCATATATAAAAACAATAACCACGTAAAAATAATATCAATATAGCGCAACACAGGTTCTAAACATCAGCACGCACCCATCACAGTATAAAGAGCACCCACATAATTAATCAGCAATACCTCAGCCAGTTGTAAACTCACCCAAGTAAAATCACAAACATTCGTGTGGGCACCAGTGCACTCACACATGATTCTCACACACACACACACACACACACACACACACACACACACACACACACACACACACACACACAACATTGAAAACATTTGCACACATGCGCACGCATTTTAAAGCATAACTCAAATTGTTATAATATATTTTTGGATAAGACAAATATCAATTCAATTTGCATTCTATTCTATTAATATTCTGAATATAGTTTTAAACACAAACACAGACATACGCATGCGCACACATACACATACACGCACGCACACGCACACACACACACACACACACACACACACACACAAACACACACACACAAACCAAACTATTGTGACATGCTGCATGATTAAACAAACATCAATGAAATTAAATACTTTGTCCATTAAAATATTGAACACAGTTTACAATGATAAAAGGTAGCGTTTCTTATGCTTCAAAAGGTCGGGTTTTTTGGTTGTTCTGTTTTGAAGTTTTATTTGAATACGTTTTGTATTCTTGGAAGATCCCCTAAACATTGTTTCGTTTATTGGTGCTAAACCATTTTCAAATGCTTACTTCACAAAGCTGTCACTCTCTGTAGACGTTGGCATACATTTATAATATGAAACCAAAGTCAATCAAATTAATTAAACATTTTCTAGGAAGCTGCACACATCTCATATAAAATAAATTCTGCTATTATCAAACTTAGTTACTGTAAACCTTTTTCTATCAATGATTTTCATCTCTCACATCATTACGCATTTCGTAAGAGTAGGCCATTGTGTGCCGGTGGGAACAGATGACAATATTTACACAACTGCATACACACGGGGACTGGATGAAAACAAGCACATGAGTGCTTATTCTATTAGCCTAAAATAAAAAATAAAATAAAAATACATAAAATATTAAATGTTCAGCCTTTCAATAAACCTGCTTACTCTGAATCTACTTTTCCTATCCCAAAAAGAAAAAAGTGTTCTGCCTTTGAGCAAACCGGTCACTCTAAACCTTTCACTCTCGGATTGACACAGATCAAGGATGAGCCTGAGAGGAAATGGCACATCATCATGGTTTACTTTAAGGGCATACTTCACAATGCCTTTTCCGACAAGCTGTGGTATGAAGCATGTGGTTTGCCGTATGAAGTCTGATACAAATGCTTTCAAAAATCCTGCAACTGTCTCTAATCTACTACTGCTAATTCAGTTTTCAAAATGCATGGGTTGACATTACCCAGCAGTTTTCTTAAGTTCAGCGCATATTGGCACCAAATTATTGAAATGGATTTGATAGCGACACGACACTTGCAGATGCCCAGTTTCCGTAAATCTGATGATGAAGGGATTTTGTATCACTCTGCATAGGTGTAAAATCCATGCTTTCGGGGAACTTGATTTACAACGGGTTAAGTAGTGCTTGAGGGCTCTAAAGGCATTTCAATATCTCTCTACATTGTCAGCGAGTTGAGTATATTTGAATGCAAAGAACGGGGCAGAGAGAGAGAGAGAGAGAGAGAGAGAGAGAGAGAGAGAGAGAGAGAGAGAGAGAGAGAGAGAGAGAGAGAGAGAGAGAGAGAGAGAGAGACTAGAGATAGGTAGCGAGAGAGAAAATAACAGAGAAAAGGTGCACATGCAGCTAAGATCTTGTTTGCATTCTCAATAGTCATTCATGCACGGAACTCTGAACAAATACTTTTGTCAAGTTGTTTTATTTATGGTTATTTTTGTAATACTTTACATCAACTTATGACATTTTTCCAGTGTAATAAACAGTTTTATTCAGTTATGAGAACAAACATTGAAAATAATCAGCCTTGTGGAGTTATAGCAAATTGTCCTGAAGTTTTCATTTTGCTATGTTAAGCTGCGAGCCAGCTACCCAACCCCACTCCTGCTTTTTGTTTTTTTGGCTGAAGGGGGAGGTAGGCTTTTCCCAATGCTCTGACCAGCAGTGACACAATGACCAACCAACTGACTTTTGATTTATCACACCATCTTTTGAAATAGTTCAGATCACACTGTGTTCAATCCAACATGCTTTTAAAACACAAAAGAGACAAAAAGTTAACCTCTAGTCTCGTTATCTTTACAGCCAGAAAGTACAGGCACCCCAAGAAGTAATGTGCAAAATAGCTTGTAAGTTGTGCAAGCCTTGTATTTTTCTCAGAAAAAAAGGCAGTTGGGTAGTCAAGTGCCAGTGGTGTGTGCTCACCACCTAACCTTTTTTCAGGCACACAATTTTGTACAAGGCTGCCATGACACAGGGAAACTGGAAGCAATACTGGTTACAGAAACATTTTTGTCGATTTTCTAAAAGGAACATGCAACATTTTCCCCACTTACTTAAAAGCAAAACACATGTGCATGCTAATCGCCATTGGGTTTCCAGTTCATATTTCATGGGAGAAGAATCAATTGGAAAGCAGCTTCAAATGTACATTTCAAAGTCATACACATGAAATTAATTTGGACCCTGAAGATAAGGGGAGGGGGCAGTAAAGGAAGTGGAAGGTATTAACTGCAGAACTTAAGAATACCAGATACAATGCAAAACCACAAAGAACTTCACACAAAAAGGATAGTTCAAAAATATGGCTAAGCCACGACCTTCAGGTTGTTATAAGACACGATACAGGCAACAAGCTACACACATACACCATCCATCTAAAGGTGAACAATATGGGCAGCGCATATAATGGTTACATAATTGTACAACTGCCCAGATAAAGACCAAAAATTATGAAACCTCCAAAACAAATACCAAAACATAAACATCGAATACCAAAACATTACAGAAAAAAATGTACATGCAAAAGAACCACGTAACTCATTCAAGAAAGGGCCATGTTATGCTTGGAAGATAATTACAGTTTAACTTGGTCACATTTAGCATACTATGCTGGCTGTTTATACGGAAAAATGTAAAAAGCAACATGACGAAAGAGAAACCACACAACAAACTCGTGTCCCCTACAGCTAGGGAACAGATAAGCCCAATACAGGCAAGTGCTTCAGGACCAAAATCATAAAGTTACTACAAAAGCTATTCCTGTCGGGCTAATCATAACCATAATCACCATAATAATGTTTAGAGCCCTACTGACCACGAAAGCCATATCAGGGCTGTCACCTTATTCAGTTTCAGTGGCTCCATTTACTTTAAAATTGGGCTATGGTGGAATGGTTTGTATGTGGAGTTGGTCACACTGCCATTGACAATACCCACATTCTACCAGATACAATGATAAAGAAAAAGGCATCAGCACTAAATTAATTCATTTTGTGCTCAGTACTTCAATTAATCAAAAATGCAAGAATGAAAGGAACATCAGCTTTTCCTAATCAAGTCCCAGAAAGCTATAGTAAATGTTTCCATACAAAATGTCAAAATATGTGATGGAAAAGGAGATAAGTGGAAAGAGCAAGTACTTTAAATGCAAGACTGACTGTACAACAGCATTCTTTGCTAAAACCCATTTTCTTTAACAAGGCTAAAAACACACAATAAAACCCAAACATTCATACAGCTAAGTAATTCGTACAATTGCTTGTTTATAGTTCACGACCAACCACTAAAACAAACCCGCACATGCTCAATTTTCTAGGGGACAGGATAGCCTAATGGTCAGAAAGGGGGGGGGGGGGGTCATATCCTAGTGGTCAGAACATTGCGCTCGCGAGTTCGATTTCAGTTGGAGGGGATTTTTCCCCTGCAGTTATATCAGTGCCGACTCCCCAAAAGTCCTTCGAATCAGACTATAAACCGAGGCCCCGTGTGCGAACGCACGCAGAACATGTAATCATTTGTGCATTGGCATACGACTATGCGTGCAGTGTGTCAAATCAAATCAAATTAAATTCTTATTTCAAATCAAATCAAATATTTTTTTTCCTAACGGTACATTGAGTAAGCATTAATTTGCTTTTTTTCATCAAGCCATCAATCTATTAAAAAAAAAATTAAAGCAGAAAAAACGGTAACAAACAAACAAACACAAAAAGCGAACAAAAAAATTCAACAACATTAATCAAGTAACATGATTTCAACTGCCTTAAAAATAAAATATGCCTATAGATAATACAAGCAACAACAATAACAACAAAAGCAGCCAAGAAAAAAAACACTCAAAAGTCTCTCTCTCTCTCTCTCTCTCTCTCTCTCTCTCTCTCTCCTCTCTCTCTCTCTCACACACACACACACACACACACACACACACACACACACACACACACACACACACACACACACACACACACACACGGTTCGCGCGCTCATCCACACAGCACGTATGCACGTAGGCGCATGCACACATTTAAAGCGTTTGCTTTTTAATCATATAGTGTGAAACAAAGCTTATATCAGTTACAATGTCACCAATACCATTATTTAAGACTAAAAAAAAAGAATCCATGAGATGTCAATGAGCAACTTAGGTCAGATTACAATATCTGCATACTTCAATTCATACTTTATATATTAGAAGTAAGAAAAAGAAAAACAACAACAAACCCAACAATATTATATGATAATACCCATCACCACAGAGGAAATAACATAAACACTAGCAAACATACAAACAAAAAACAAACAAATGAAAAGAAAAAAAGAAACAAAAACAAAAACGGGGAGGGGGGTTGGGAACAGATGGAGAGGGGGTATTAAGGAGGGGGTATCAAGTGTGTGTGTGTGTGTGTGTGTGTGTGTGTGTGTGCGCGCGCGCGCACGCGCATGTGTGTGTGTATGTGTGTGTGTTTGTGTCTGTGTGTGCGTGCGTGCGTGTGTATCTGTTTTTAATAATTGAATCTTATTGTTTTGGGTAATAAATGTTTTTGCTTATCAGTTTTATGTATAAATGGCTTGTGACCACGCGAATTCCTCTGATAAAGTGCTGATATTGGTATTGGCATGGGTACTGTCTTGTAGTTTGTGCGAGGTGATGGTTGCGTACTGTGCGGTGTTCTTCTGTGATAAATGTTTTCCCCGTTTACTTTTTTTATGTAAGTCTAATAACCCACATCAATTTCTCTGTGAGATAATACATCTTTGAATTGTGAATTGTGAGAACATCTTGCGTACATGTTAATTTCTGTTCCGCTTTTCGTAAGAGTAGGCTATTGTGTGCCCGTGGGAACATATGACAAGATTTACAAAACTGCATACACATAAAGACTGGACGTAAAAAAAAAGCACACGAGTGCTTATTCCATCATCTTCGATATAAAAGAATAAGTAAAAAAAAAAAAAAAACATTTTAAAAGTTAACAAAACCCTGGCTTTATGAAAGCACAAAAAATAGCAAGGGCTGAACAACAAAAAACAACAACCCTGTACCACACTGCATTATCAGTGATCTGCTAGAATACATTATTTTACATCATTTCGTACACAGGAATTTTGGAATATACATAATTATTTAAAGTAAAGTCTTATACTTGCAGCAACCACTCATGTACATAACAGATACCGTAGAAAAGTTGGATAATTGCAAGGAAGCCAACAAAAAAATATACAGTAATTACCTTGTCATTATGGTCTTGCTAATACAACCAGTTTTTTGTGGGGCCTCCAACCTCTTTTTCCTTATTTCAGTTTTGTTGTTTTTTGTTTCTTTTTCCGTTTGTCTTCAGTAAAAAAAATACATTGGGCCTTTAAATTTTTTTCTCTCAATTCTATTTCCTTTTCGGGTTTAATTGAACAAAAACAAAACGAAAAAGGCTGTGCTTAATACACTTGTGCTACAAATGGAAATCAAAGACTGCTGAGAGAGATGCAGATGGAGTAGTCTATCAATGGCCTGGGAGTGCTATGACTTCACTGGCTAACGAGCATGTCCCTGAGCTACAGCAAGGCAAAACACAAGAAAATCAGGGTATTGGACACATTAATAACACACTTGCCATCAGATAAATCTACGTGTAACATTAAGGGCAAAATTCATCATACCCCATTTTGTAGAATTAAGGTAAAGGTAAGTGTTTCCATAACCTATATGTTCGTTGAGGAGGGAAGTATCAGAGACCTCAGTTTCTCTAGGGGCCAACATATTGAGGGCGGCGCCCATTTCCTTTTCCTCGCCGTTTTACCTTCCTTGACCCTAAAGAGGGCAGGTACCCATTCACAACTGGCTGACTAATGAAGCCAAGTCACACAAAATTTATGGCTATTCACTTGCTGGGTAACCATGCTCACAGCTTCTTAAGCTTAGCTTGGGGAAAGTGAGTGTTCTGATCACTGAGCTATACCACACCCCTATAAACAAAAGCAAGAAAATTAATTCAAGATTATATGCCTTTTTTTTTTTTTACATATCAAAAACACCAATTTCTTAATATGGCATTCCAATACTTCACACATCTCCAGCTTTTAAAAAGCAATGGAGAGTTTTTAAAGTAGGTGTTTGCTACAGAAGCAAAGCCAGCTGTTTTGTTTAAACTACAGACATACAGAATTTGAAATTCTGTTATTTGGGTAACTGCTATAATATAAAACCGTAGGCTGAACAATGCACATTCAAGGAATAACCCTGGCTCATAAATCCTGTCACACACACACACACACACACACACAACACACACACACACACACACACACACACACACACACACACACACACCTGAATATACCATTTAGCCCCGCTTTTTAATAAGGCTTCATGTTTGCTATGCCTTATCGCAGTTGTCCATCACCTTCCCCCAGTGATTCATTGATGCCTTCTAAAACCAGCACCTCTTATTTCTGTTTTAGATAAACCCATCTAAAATGCACACCCCTCAACTGATTATTCCATCATGAATTCTAAACCCAACACCCTCCTACTTCTGTTTTTAGGTACACTTTTTTCTAAAAGGCTCCCCACCTCCACCCACCCCTGAAGCTAATCAGAAGTTTGCCTGTCCCCTATCCCCATCCTCAGTCTTTGCACCTCTTCCCCCATCACTATAGACCAGAACATTCTAACACCCTCTCCCTTCCTAGCATCCTATTTCGAAAGTTTCTCGCGACCCTCCTACCAACTGCGAAGAAAAAATGTTTAGCCATTGTGTCAGCATATACCATTATCCACCTGCCTTTTGTGTCCACATGTGGGGCCAGGGTTAGTGTTGAGGTTATTGTTAGAATTAGTGTTAAAAGTTAATAGGGGGTAAGGGTTGTCTGTCAGATGGTCTGTCTGAATGTTAGAATTCATGTGGACACAATAGCACGTCGACAACTGGTATGTAGCTAAAGACACAATGTTACCAACATATTAAAACCTGGACTCTGTTTCAGACGAGTAGGCCATCATGTGCTGGTTGGAATAGATAACCAAGTGCACAAAGACAATGTAAAAAAAATTAAAAAGCATACGAGCATTTATTTGATTATCTTTGAAATAACAGTTTAGATAATACAGAAAAAAAATTCTGTATCTGGCAATAGCAGGAAGCTTTAAATCGGAATCACCAGTTCTATCAAAAGCCAAGGCTACACATGAGATATCCGTGTCCACAAATTTCCAGTTTAACTTTTTAAATAGTTCATACCTTGGGCAACTTCGAATCCATTACAAAATATGGGTCCCCCCAAAACCATGTTAAAAGTCTACCAGCCAGCCCTCTTTCTGTGCCCCCACTGCTCTAAATGGTATGGGAACCCCTACTGAACACCCCTTTCCCTCCCTTCCTTCTCCTTCCAACCTGATGTCTCCTCCTCACAACTACCCCCATCACACACACACACACACACACACACACACACACACACACACACACACACACACACACACACACACTCACACACACACACAACACAACACACACACACACACACACACACACACCACCACACACACACACACACACAACACACACACACACACACACACACACACACACATGCTTTTCGCATTGCCTTGGGAGTACCCTTCCATGCTTCATCCTTGGGAACATATAAGGAAGTAGGAGTTTTGCCTTTGGATGACTATCGAGAGGTAGCAGTCGCAAAATACGTTCTTAGAAGCTCAGCATCTGTAAATAATATAGAAGATGAACTCAGTCTAAGATCTGACAAGCAATTTCCTAAAAGAGCTAAAAATATCCGCTCACTCACCACAATCAGCACCTTCACAAATGGTCTTTTTGAAAAGTCAGGAGTTAATCCCAGAGAAGTGCAACAGCTTATACCTCTATTATCTCCTTGTCCGTCATGGAGCTTCAAAGGGCTCAATTTGATTTGGAATGCTCCATCTATAAAAAAGATAATGGAAGTAATATTCTTAGCGCGTATGTGAAAGAACATATTATAAACAAGTACTCATCACATCTTCAAATATACACCGATGGGTCTCTACTCAATAATACTGAAGGAGGTGCGGCTTTCATCATTCCTTCATTACATGTTGAAAAACTGTACCATATTGGGAAAAATCACTCAATTTTCACAGCAGAGCTGACAGCCATTCTGATGGCTTTAAATTATTTACTTGATTTTCCCAGGACCATTGTGAAGGTGGTTTTATGTGTTGATTCAAAATCAGTGCTCCAATCCCTTAAAAACTCCAGGTCAAAAGTAAGACAAGAACTTATCACTGAAATATTACATCTTATACATTTTCTAAT
>CM060333.1:54275519-54278019 GCA_030674155.1 Stramonita haemastoma
TGTTTGTGTTGTGTGTGTGGTGTGTGGTGTGTGTGTGTGTGTGTGTGTGTGTGTGTGTGTGTGTGTGTGTGTGTGAGAGAGAGAGAGAGAGAGAGAGAGAGAGAGAGAGAGAGAGAGAGAGAGAGAGAGAGAGAGAGAGAGAGAGAGAGAGAGAGATTTTCTGATTTTTCTGTAGTGATTTTGTTTTTTTACAGTGAACCACCCTATGTAAACGTTGCAGCTGTACCAATATAACAACCAGTCAGAACGGCACACTCCCAACAGAAATGCTGCTGCATATAAAAGCTGTTCCTGGTTTCCTCTCTGAGCATACAAACCTATCTAAAAGCCAAATCGACACCCCTCCTCCTTTCTTTCCTGTAGCTTGCTACCATCAACAGCAGCAGCAGGATAGGTCTCCACCCCCATCCTCCACCCTAACAAACACCTGCACACAGGGGCGCCTAGAAACTTAACAGTCTGTGACACACCTGTAGTGAAGGTAAGATGTTGCTGCTTGGGTATTTATTGGAATCTAAACATTGTTGCAGTTCATCAGACAGTAGTTTTTTATGTGTGTATGTTTGGTTGGTATTTTTTAGTGTCCAGCAATGCCTTTCAAACTCACAAACATACACACCCGCATGCACATTTGTATGTATGAAGACATTCATGCAAACACACCTAACTCATTCATACATGCAAATATGCACATGCATACCAGCATTCCTTCATGCAGATAGATGACATGCATGCACAGAACAGCAGACACAAACTGCTACAATCTTACACCCTCTTTTTACCACTCCCCCTCCCCCCCCCCCCCCCAACTTTTGCTTCTTTCAATGCTCAGATAGTAGCTTTTGCTGTCTGTCATGAGCAAATCATGCCTAGTGCTGCTGTTAAGCACCTCACAAGTCAGGCCCAGTGCATCCCTCTTCAGCGTAGTAGAGAACTGTAATCTTTAAAGTCTTTCTGCAAAAAACGTAGGCCAATGGACCAAGAAGGCAGACAATAGACAAGAAGGTGGTGACAAGAAGAAGATGACCAAGGCGAAACAAAGAGAGACAGAGAAGAGAATTTGCAGAGAATTTGCAGAAAGTGGTCATGCTTTCTGTACTGATACCCCCCTCCCCCTTTATGCCCACTGGGAGATCTGTCCATCTCATATCCCAGATTGAAAAGAGACTTCAGCAGACACTGAAGCAAACTGCTGCCAACTTCTCTTTCACAGAATGGGGTCACATTCCCAACTTGTTATTAGTGTCCTGAATTCATCCACTAATCACAGCAAGGCAGCATCTTGTTTGAAAATAAGCGTGGGCCGCCACTCCCCCCCCCCCCCCCCCCCCCCCCCCCCCCCCCCCCCGGAATTTGAATTTCAAAACAAACCCGTGCTGCTTTATCTGCCACGCTGATAGATCTAAATGAGGTCGCCCACGCTGTACACGTGTGCACGCACGCACACGGATGCACACACACACACTTACACACACATAGTACAATAGATTGACACATTCTCTTTAAGTGTAGGACAAACATGCTCCCTGTATAACAAAAAATGAAACTTCCTTAGATACCATTAGATGCTGAATCAGAGTTAAACCCATAGTAGGCCTACAAATGTACAATTTAGGATAGAAAGGCACAAACCTAATTCTCTTAAACACAGATCAAAGCCTAGTTACTGCACATTCCAAGATAATAAAAGATTTAGACAAAAATACAAGTGTATGAAAATGGAGAAAGCACTTGAGTATTTTGGGGGTGGGTGGGTGGGTATGCGTGCGCGCTTGCGCGCATTTGTAGGTGCATTTGTTTGTGTGCGCGCGTGTGGCGGAGACCCTGCACTTTGCTGTGGTGCAAAGGTTGTATGCATAGAGTAGGGCACGGCCTTGGTGCCGTGGGCTCTGTAGCTGTGCAAACGTGCGGGTGTGAGGGGCCCGAAAGCGGCCTTTTCCTCACATCTTTTCCGCCTTCTTCAGCCGGATGCTTAGGGGGGTATGTATGCATTCGTGCGTGTGCGCGCTCGCTTGTGTTTGTAGGTGCATTTGTTTGTGTGCGTGCGTGTAGTAGAAGTGGCAGTAGTATTAGTAATGATAAATTAAATAATCGTACTACTACTATTACTTCTATCTCTACAACTACAGCAACAACAACACACTACTACTACTACTTCTTCTTCTTATTGGTGTTGTTGTTTTTGTTGTTGTTGTTGTGGTTGTTAGTAGTAGTAGTAGTAGTAGTAGTAGTAGTAGTAGTAGTAGTAGTAGTAGTAGTAGTAGTAGTTGCTGTAGTTGTAGTAGAAGTAATGGTAGTAGTATCACCAGCATTATTGAATTACTACGGTAGCATATGCACAATCCGGTGGAGAAAAAGAAGAAAACAGCCAACCCCCCCTCCCGTCCCTGCCACCCCCATCCCGCACATTTAAAAAAAATAGAAAGAAATCTTCTTCTCTTCCTTAAGTTCCTGGTGAGTTTCTCGGACACTGCACTGAATTTTTCAAACCTTGTCTCTC
>CM060333.1:54280519-54285519 GCA_030674155.1 Stramonita haemastoma
GTGTGTGTGTGTGTGTGTGTGTGTGTGTGTGTGTGTAAGCGGGAAAACAAATAAAGTAGGCGTAAAAGGGGGAAAATCCACACATATAAAAACAACAACATAAAAACCCTTTAAGCACAAAAAGATACATAATAACACATCTCTATATTCAAATGGTAAAAATACAATTTCATCCAACATAAGAAACAAAACCCTCCTCTCCATAATAAGTCTAGGATAGCATATGTGAAGGTGGAAAAAGGAATGGAAAGGAGGAGAGAGAGAGAGAGAGAGAGAGAGAGAGAGAGAGAGAGAGAGAGAGAGAGAGAGAGAGAGAGAGAGAGAGAGAGAGAGAGAGAGAGAGAGAGAGAGATATCAAATCAAATCAAACCAAATCAAATCAAAATTTTATTTCCAGATGCTTCATTGAGTAAGCAATAAATTTGCTTTTTTTCATCAAGCAGTCTGTCTAGCTAACCCCCCCCCCCCACCCCCCCCACCCCCCCCCACCACCCCCGAAAAAAAAAACCAACAACAACAAACAACAACAAAACCAAACAAACAAAACCAAAAGATACACAAATCAAACAAAGAAACAAACAAAAAAATATAGAAAATATAAAAAAATGATAAAAACCAAAATACCCCCCCCCCCCAAAAAAAAAACCCACACCAAAAAACCCCACAAAAACAAACCACTTAAACAAAAAACAGACAAGCAAAAAAAAAAAAAAGAGAGAGAGAGACCCCTAACAAAAAAACAAACAAAACAAATGAAACAGCAAGTCAACAGCAAGTACAACCAAGAAGAAAATAATAATAATAATAATAATAATAATAATAATAATAATAAAATAATAATAATAATAATAATAATAGTAATAATAATAATAATAATAATAATAATAATAGTAATAATAATAATACATGGAATTTATATAGCACTATATCTTGTAAAAACGAATCAAAGCGCTTGCATTCGACCTATACATCACACAAGCAATAAACAGCAATTTATAGTTTTAGCAAATTCGAATGTACACACACGCACGCACGCACGCGCACACACACGCACGCACGCACGCGCACACACACACACACACACACACACACACACACACACACACACACACACCACACACACACACACACGCACACACACGGGCGTATGCGCGTTCGCACTTACAAAGGTAGCTGCTGAAGGCAGGGACAGATAAGAGATGGAAACGGTAGGAGAGAATCTTAGGTTTGAAATAAATGTCTTTAGGTTGGATTTAAAAGTGTCATAAGTAGGCTTTTGCCGGAGGAAGAAAGGGAGGTCATTCCAGATCAACGGACCAGAAACAGAAAGAGCGGCGGCCAGCCCCTAAGAAAACTTTAGCCGTAAGAGCAGCGCCGCCACCTATTTTTTCTCTCTGCTTTAACATTTGTTTCCCTATTAGTTTAGATTTGTCTACAGAATTTTGCCAGGGACAACATTGTAGTTCCGTGGGTTCTTTTACATGCGCTGAACACATGCATGGCATATAAGGCCTGGGTTTACCCTCTCCTCCAAAAGACTAGCACTCAGACCACCACTCGAGGTCTAGTGAATAGGGTAAAAGTCTGGTCTCAAATGGGAATCAAACCCGCCACACTGCACTTCTCTCTATCTAGGCAGGTGCAGTGGCCCTTTTATGACCCCCGTGTGTGTGTGTGTGTGTGTGTGTGTGTGTGTGTGTGTGTGTGTGTGGTGTGTGTGTGTGTGTGTGTGTGTGTGAATCAGAGACAAAGGTATGCTACATTTCTCCTCTACCCATTTCTTTCTTCTTTTTGCTTTCTTTTTTCCTTTTTTCTTTCTTTCTTTATATAATTATGTGTTTATGCATTTATTTAATCTTTCATTCCCAGGATAATGGAATAAGCACTCATGTGCATTTTTACATCCAGTCTCCATGTGTATCTAGTTTTGTCATCTTTCGCCACCGGCACACAATGGCCTACTCTTCCAAAAAGCAGAACAGATTTTAACCTGTGCACAAGATGTTCTGTTTGCATTTCATAAGGGGATCTCTTTGAAGAGTCTCATCCGAAGAGAGAGAGAGAGAGAGAGAGAGAGAGAGAGAGAGAGAGAGAGAGAGAGGAGAGAGAGGAGAGAGAGAGAGAGGAGAGAGAGAGAGAGAGAGAGAAAAGGAGAGAAAATTGAAAAAACTTGAACTTTTTTATTCAAAGAGGATAATAGAATAAGCAACAATTGCTTTTTTTTTACATCCAGCCCTCCGAAAAGAGAGAGAGAGAGAGAGAGAGAGAGAGAGAGAGAGAGAGAGAGAGAGAGAGAGAGAGAGAGAGAGAGAGAGAGGAGAGAGAGAGAGAGAGAGAGAGCCCTGGACTCTGTCAAGGCGTATGTTCCATGCTTCACGTGAAGAAAAACAACTCTGTGTGTTCACCTTGCACAGATGCTGACTGAGCACTGTGTTCCTTGTTGGACACTTCACTTTCGCATTGGGCCACCACTGGTACAGTTCTGTCCTCCACATACAGAACAGCAAACCTGTGTGTCGGCGCCAGTTTTGACCTGAAGCTACAGGTAACTTCGTTTTTAGTTGTGTTTATTCTTCTTCTCATTAATGTAGTTGGTTATCTATGATTATTCACATGCTTAAAATATAAATATGTTAAAAGGCGAAACCAAAAAAAGGATAAGTAACAACTGTGTATTCTGGTCTCAAAAGACTACCTTAAATGGTTAGTACCATTGTTGGGTAGATTTCCACGAGCTCCCTCTAGTGTAACAACTGAATTGATTTCTGTAAGAGTCATGGGAACACTGGACTGATTTAACCCCTATATGCTATTATTCCTTAAGATTTTATCAGAATTTGGGTGGTCTTTTTTTACATACCTGCCCTTTATGGGTTTTATTTTTACCTGGCCAGGGTCGACTATTGAGAATGTGATAATTAACCATCTGTTAACAAGGAAACTGAAACCAAAGAGTCATTTACCACTCTGGATGTGATGTTTACTTTACTCTGTCTTTTCAGTGAGGGCAGGGTGTGTAGCATAGTGGATAGTGTTGGGTTTGTGATCTGACATTTGCAGTTAACATCAGTACGATTCCACTCCCTCAAAAGTCTTTCAGATGGAGACTATAAACCCAGGTGCCGTGTGAGAATACACGCAAATCTTGCAAACGCGTTATCAAGTTTACTGCATGCAAACAGGAATGATTTTTTTTTTATCCCATGCTCGACTCATTGATATCGTGTTTATGCATTACACCCCAAACCGGAATGCAGCTACCTTCATGATGGGTAAACGGTCACATACACAAAATGTCACCATTGATGAACCTTGGAGCTCATGCCTAGGGAACAAAAAAAACCACAACACATTTTGAAGTTAATTGTAGTGAAAATAAGCTTTTGTCTGGGCAATTCACCTTTGCTCATTGTGCACCCACCTCCACCTCCCCCCCACAAACTCTGAATAGAGGTATAAATGGGATGCAATAAAACCATGAAAAAAACCACTGTGCTATAAGCACATCAATGAAGTGCATCTATATCAAAAACTAACTGAAAGTTTGATGTTTACAGGAACACACCGCCTCTCAACAAACGATCAGAGGAGCCACCCTAGGTATCAACGGAAAAGCTCTGCATGTTGAGGATAACGCCACCTTCCTTCGGGGTGACATTTCACAAATGGCTAACATGGCAAGGAGCGTCACCCCTTCCCCCCTCCCTCCCTCTCTCCCTCTCTTCAAACTCTACCTCAGACAACCCCCCCCCCCCCCCCCCCCTTACAGTCTAAGGGATGTTCACAATGATGAAGGCGTGTAGAAGAAAGCGACAAGAAGATTCACCGAACGGCAAACCCATGTGCCATTGCAAAGAAATGGCGGAAGTCAAGATTGGCTACCTTCTGTTCTACGTCTCAGTGTGAACTCGGAAACGAGAATCTAGCCTACGTACTGCCCACCCCCCTCTTGCATTGACCACTCCCCCACCCCACCTCCAGTTGCCAAGAAACTCTACT
The DNA here is from genome assembly GCA_030674155.1 of Stramonita haemastoma. Classification (NCBI taxonomy): domain Eukaryota; kingdom Metazoa; phylum Mollusca; class Gastropoda; order Neogastropoda; family Muricidae; genus Stramonita; species Stramonita haemastoma. Next base: position 54,284,519 of record CM060333.1, read on the forward strand.
GTGACTTGGAGGACCTGCAGCTTACTGCCGTCTTCATGGTGGAGACGCAACTGTGCATTGACGAAGGCAGAAGATGAAACAAGCACCGCGGCACCAGTGCAAACTTCAGGCTGACAAGGTAACGTCTTCTTTCTGCTGCTTGTGGGAGGCAGGTCAGTGCCACTGTGGTGACAAACGACTTCAGCCATCATCTGAATGTGAGTACCGTCGATAATTAATTTTAGAGACTTTTTGATAGTTGATTTTACGTTTGAATATGTTCTGGTTGGAAGCAGGCATACTTGTAAGTTAATGTTTTTCAGCGAACAATGGTGATAGTTTTTTCGTGGGTTTATTACTACTTTTTTTTTTCTTGGGGGTTGGATTTTGGGTAGGTAGGTGTGTGTGTGTGTGTGGGGGGGGGGGGGGGGTGTTCCATGGCTAGAGCTCTGAGGACCACAAATGGTGAGATTTCTGCCTATGCGACCATTTTTGCCCACCCTCTAGGTAGCAGCATTCTGACTTAGGGATAAACGTTGTTTGATTAAACTTCGCCCTCCGAGAGGGCCAATGTGTGCCATTGGGAACAAATATTGACAAAACCGCATGCACAAGGGTACTGAATGTAAAAAAAAAAGACAAAATTGTTTATTCATTATCCTCGAAATAACTGATTTGAAATTATTATTTTGTTAAAGTTGGTAAACTGTAACACACATAATTATGCAATAGTTAACTACTGTGAAGCCATTGGTCACGGTAGTTATGTGTATGTAAATTATCAGACAATTATGTCTACGTGTGGTCCTGTCAAGGTTCTACTTGACTTTTTGTGACCTCTCTTGAATAGTATTGTTTAAACAAGTGAGCTGCCACACGCGCGGGAAAACACACACACACACACACACACACACACGCACGCACGCACGCGCACGCAAGTGCGCACGTCGGCACAAGCAAGCGAGCATCCGTATGCACGTTTATCTACGACCAACCGTGCAATGCATTTACACATACTTTAA
>CM060333.1:54290519-54298019 GCA_030674155.1 Stramonita haemastoma
ACATAACTTAAATAGAATTTTAATGTTATAACACCTTTTTGTGGCTGTGAAAATATCTAGTCTCATGGCTGGCTGAAGAAGTTGTCTTAACAGGCCATATTGATGCTTCTATATTAGGGAAAAGATTTTAAATGATTTTTATTTTACCCAGTAATTTTTTTTGCTCGTAAATCTGATTTAATGACATATTGAGAAAGAGCTTGCCTGTTAACATTCCTTGAAAGATTTGTGATGATTTGGGATGCCTTTTTTAATACTTTTTATTTTCTCATGATTCAGATTATATAGTAGTTTGGGAAAATATTCATCCTAATGTGCCCCTTTATGCGATGGGACATTGGATCTTTGTAGGACTGGAGTTGTTGCTTGTATTTTTTATTTTAAAGGAAAATGCATTTAAATAAATGATAGATGCAGGGTTTAGATGATTTGCAATAGTGTTGGCCCATGCACGCTGTCTTCTGCGACTTAAAGCAGTATACAATAATGGAATGAAATAAATGAAATGGTTTCACAGAAGTGTTAAAACAAAAGTATGCAGGCTGATCTACCACTGGTATGTCATTCTTATTTGCACTGAGATGCACAGAAAATACCCAAGTCAGATTTAATGACTAAACTTTTTAATATAAATGGGGACTTTCTTCCATATTGTTCTACAAAACAGGAGCCTTGAGTAGTCTTAAATAAGATAGTTCTGTGTGTGCGTGTGTGTGCGCGCGTCTGCGGGTGTGCGTATTTGTGTGTGCATGCAGAGACCAGTAGTGAGGAGGGGATGGCAAGTTTGGTGAGAGAGGGAACTAGGGAACAGGGTGTATGGAAAGAGGGGGTAGGACAGACAGAGATCAGTGAGGATGATAGGAAAAGAGGGATGGCTGATAGATTTTTCTCACGCGGTTTCATTTTTGGCGTAATTCGGATTCAAAATTTGACATGGCTTATTTGGGGCATAATCCTGGGTGGGATTGTTTTCGTATAGAGACTTGTTCATTGCCTTCAGGCATGAAATCGCTTTTCTGATAGTTGAACTAAAAATTTGTGATTGAAAATCCCAACACCCAAATCCAGAAATTCCGAACACTTATGTCTTGAAAATTCGAAAGCTGAAGTCCAGCAAGCAGCCTGAGTAGTTGATAGGACTTGCATGCCTGACATTGTACATTCAAGACAGATCTGTACCCTTGTTTATAAAAAGCTACAGACCAAGTGTCCACCTGCTCTTGTGTCCACATGCATCCCAACTTGCATGGCAGACCAGCTGACTGACTGATGACAACCCTTCCCCTTTTGCTAACTTTATTACTAACATTTAACACTGACATTTCTTTTAAAGATTCTAACCTGGCCCTTCATGTGGACACAAAAGGCAGATGGAGAATATGGCATATGCTGACAAATTGGCAAACCTTTTTTTCTTGGTTTTGAGGAGTTGCAGAACTTCAAACAAAAGACATGAAATTGGGGGTGGGGTGGGGGTAGGATGTTTTGGTCTGTTCCAATAGATTTGATGACTGGATGCCTGTAAGTTAAGTGGAATGGGGGTAGACAATCATGTTGTACCTAATTTGAAGATATGGTGTATTTTGTTTGTTTGTTTTTAGTAAAGAGATGTTTATTTCAAAACAAATGTATGGGGTGCTGTTACTGAAAAAGTGATGAATCATTAGGAATAAAGGAAGCATGTGGAAAAAAGGGTGTTCTAAAGGAGGGGTAAAACATGTTCAGGTCAGTAGGAAGGAAAAAGGTGACCCACTCTGTGTGTGTGTGGGGGGGGGGGGGGGGGGGGGGTTCAAGATATTGTACTTCAGCAAAATCTATGGAATGACAACATTGGTTTTTATGATACACTTACGTCTTGTAAAAAAAAAAAAAAAGCACAAAATCTGAGCATTTGCTTGAACGTGCGTGCGTGCACTGTCTCCTTTTTGCTTTTTGAAGTGTAGTTACCAAAATAATTGCTCTTTGAATTTCAATGTATGTAAAACAATTCTGGAAAAATATCATAAAATGCCTTCTACTGTTATACAAGAATAGCGTATTACTCGAAACAGATTAATATAAATTCATGAAATTTGATGTACAATAAAAACATAGTTTAGACTGTTTAGAATCGCATTTTTGTGCAATTCTTTTCCAGATCAAAAGTTTGCCACAATGTCAGTAAGGCATTAAGATAAGATGGAAACTTCTGGTAAGATCAGTTGCAGCAAAGCGAGAAATGCTGCTTTATGGCAATACCAAAAATTGCTTGATAGGAGACATAATTATGTCTGTGTTGCAAGAAATGCATGTTTATTCAATAGCAAAAATTACTTTAAAGGAGAGAGGTAGTATCAGTGGTTGCCATATAGCAAATGATTTCTGATTCCCATGTAAATATCACTTATTAAAGTTGAAATAGCTACTCCTGAGCCTGGCTGATGTTTAAGCTACCCCCCCCCCCCCCCCCCCCCAAGTATTGTCGTTTTCAATCCCTACTCAGCACTGCTTAAAAAAATATATGAGCATAGCTGTTTTCTTTGAAGTTCTGAGATTTTTCTTTTATATTCTGTGCATTATTGTTTTCATTTAAGTTATTGCATTGTTGTTTTCATTTAAATTCTGAGCATCGTCGTTTTCAGTTTGAATCCCAAGAAATTTCTTTTTGAATTCCAAATATTTTCTTTTTGAAATCCAAACACTGTTTTCTTTTTTAATTCCAGATACTGTTGTTTTCTTTTAGAATTCCAAGTATTGTTGTTTTCATTTTGAATCCCAGGTATTGTTTCCATCTTTTAACTCTAAAGAATTGTTTTCTTTTTGAACTCTTAAAGTATTGTTTTCTTTTTGAATTCCAAGTATTCTTTTCATTTCGAACTCTAACGTATTGATGTTTTCTTTTTTAACTAAGTATTGCTGTTTTCTTTTTGAATTTAAGTATTGTTTTTCTTTTTGAACTCTAAAGTACTGATTTATTTTTGAATTCCAAGTATTGTTTTCATTTTGAACTCTAAAGTATTGTTTCCTTTTTGAATGCTTAAAGTATTGTTTTCCTTTTGAATTCCAAATATTGTTGTCTTCTTTTTGAGTTCTAAGTATTGTTGTTTTCAAGTCTGAAATATTGTTGTTTTCTTTTTGAATTCTAGGTAGTTTATAGAGGTTTTCTTTTGAACTCTCTGTATTAGATGTTTTCTTTTTGAACCCTTAAGTATTGCTGCTTTCTTTTCGAAGTCTCAAGTATTGATGTTTTCATTTTGATTTCCAAGTATTGTATTTTTAAGTCTAAAGTATTGTTTTTTTCTCCTTGAATTCCAAGTATTGTTTGTTTTCTTTTTGAATTCCAAGTATGATTTTCTTTTGAATTCCGAGTATTGTTTTTTTTTTTTTTTTTAATTCTAAGTGTTGGGTTCTTTTTCAAATCTAAGTATTGTTTTCTTTTGAAGTCTAAGTAATTTTTCTCTTTGAATTCTACGGTTTTTGGGTTTTTTTAAATTCTAACTATTGCTGTTTTTCTTTTTGAAATCTAAGTATTGATGTTTTCTTTGAAGTCTTCTGTTTTGATGTTTTCTTTTCGAATTCTAAAGTATTGTATCTTTTTTGAATTCTAAACACTGATTTTTTCGTTTCGAATTCTAAGTATTGTTTTCTTTTTGAATTGTAAGTATTGATGTTTTCTTTTGGAATGCAAAGGATTCTTTTTTTTTTTTTGAACTCCTAAGCATTGGTGGTTTCTTTTTTTAATTCTAAGTATTATTTTCTTTTTGAAGTACAAAGTATAGATGTTTTCTTTTGGAATTCTAAGTATTTGCTGTGGGGGGGTTTTATTCTTAAGTATTGTTGTTGTTTTTTTTAATTCTAAAGTATTGTTTTCTTTTTCAATTCCAAGTATTGTTGCTTTCATTTGAGTTCTAAAGTATTGTTTTCTTTTTGAGTTGCAAGTATTGACGTTTTCTTTTTTTGATTCTAATGTATTTTCTTTTTTTAATTCTAAGCATTATTTTCTTTTTGAAGTCTTGAGTATTGTTTTCTTTTTGAATTCGAGAGTATTGATGTTTTCTTTTTGAAGTCTTTAATAAGTATTGTTTTCAGTTTGAATTCTTAAATGTCTTTCTTTTTGATGTCTAAGTATATTGTTTTTCTTTTTGAATTCTAAGTATTGATGCTGTCTTTTAAATTCTTAGCATTTTGTTTAATTCTGAGCTATTTTGATGTATGACCAATGATGTTTTCTTTTAGATTTAAAGCATTTTTGTTTTTTTTATTTTAGTTATGAACATTGTTGTTTTCTTTGAAATTCTAAGCATTGCTGTTTCTTTGAAATTCAAGCATTGCTGTTTTCTTTTTTTCAATTCTGAGCGATGTTGTTTTCTAATTCTGAGCAGTTATGTTTTCTTTTAAAGTCTGAATATTGTTTTCTTTTGAATTCTAAGCATTGCTGGTGGTTTTTCAATTCCAATCGAGGTTGGTTTTTTTAAATTCTAAGTATTATTTCTTTTTGAATTCCTAAGTATTGTTCACTTTAATTTCTAAGCATTGCTGATATTAATTCTGACCAATTGTTTTCTTTTAGATTTTGAGCAATGATGTTTTCTTTTAAATTTAAGCATTGCTGTTTTCTTTTTTATATTCTGAGCAATGTTATCTTTTAAATCATAAAGTATTTTCTTTTCTTTTCAATTCTAAGCATTGCTTCTTAAAAAAGAAAATTATAAGTATTGTTTTTACTTTTCAGTCCTGAGCATTGCTCTTTTTTTGTTTTATTTTTAACAAAATCTGAGCATTACTGCTTGTTAAAAATCTGAATGTTTTCCTTAATCCTCTTAGCATTGTTTTCTTATAAATTCTGATGCTGGCTGTTATCTTATAAATTCTGATGCTGGCTGTTTTCTGATAAATTCTGATGCTGGTTGTTTTCTTATAAATTCTGATGCTGGCTGTTTTCTGATAAATTCTGGTGCTGGCTGTTTTCTGATAAATTCTAAGGTGGCTGTTTTATGATAATTCTGATGCTGGCTGTTTTCTGATAAATTCTAAGGGTGGCTGTTTTCTGATATATTCTGATGCTGGCTGTTTTCTTGTGTGTGTGTGTGTGTGTGTGTGTGTGTGTGTGTGTGTGTGTGTGTGTGTGTGTGTGTGTGGTGTGTGTTATGTAGGTTTCTGTTTATATTTTTGATTTTACTTCAAAACTTTATATAAAAGCTTATGAATTTGTATGTACGTTTGAATTTATCTTGTTTGTATTTCTTTTACCTCCAAGTTATATACAAATGTTTGTGAACTAGTATGTGAGCGTGTGTGTTTATGTGAGAGTCTTTATTTTTTACTTCAGTTTTTTAGGGATGCTTGTGAGTTGACCTGGGGTGTGTGTTTATGTAGGATTCTTTTTTTTTTTTTCCTTTTTTTTTTCTTTTTTACTTCGAAGTTTTATATAGATCCTTGTGAATTATGTATGTTTTCTTTCTTTTTTTTAACTTTGTTATATAGAAATGGTTGATAATTGGTATGTTAGTGTTTAGGTAGGATATTTCTTTTTCTTTTTGTTTCTTTTTTATATACTTCGAAGCGTTATATAGATCCTTGTGAATTATGTATGATTTTCTTTCTTTTTTTAAACTTTAAAGTTCTATAGAAATGTTTGATAATTGGTATGTGAGTGTATGTAGGATGTTTCTTTTTCTTTCTTTTTCATTTTTTAAATTTTTACTTGTAAGATTTGTAGAAGTGTTTGTAAATTGGTTTGCAAGTGTATGTTTTGTTGGATCTTTTTAGCTCCAAGTTTTAAAGGATTGCTTGTGAACTAGTTTTGTCACCTTCACGTTTTATAGAAATGTTTGTGTATTGGTATGAGTGTGTATATTTACGTGTTTCCTTTTATATACTAAGTTTTAAGTTTTTACAGTGATGCTTGTGAGTTGGTCTGTAAGTGTGTATTGGGGGCTTTTTGTTTTTTACTTCCAAGTTGCGTATAAATGCGAGTTATGTGAATGTACGTTTATGTGAGCTTTTCCCCCTAATTTCAAAGTATTATAGCGATGATTGTGAGTTGGTGTGTGTGTGTGTGTGTGTGTGTGTGTGTGTGTGTTGTGTGTGTGTGTGTGTGTGTGTTTATTTCACTTCAAAGTTATATAGAAATGCTTGTTTAGTTGGTATGCATGTTGAGGTTTTTTTGTTCGGTTTTTTTGTTTGTTTACTTCCAAGTTATATAGAAATTCCTGTGAAGTAGAATGTGTGTGTGTGTTTATGTGAGTTTTCTTTTTTTTTAACTTCAGGTTTGAGGGGATGCTTGTGAGTTGATCTGTGTGTGTTTATGTAGGTTTCCTTTTTTTTCTTTTCTTGTACTTCAAAGCTTTACAGCAATCCATATGAATTATGTATGTTTGAGTTTTCTTTTTTTATTTTTTTAACTTGCAAATCATATAGAAATGCTTAAGAACTGGTATGTGAGTGTATGTGTGTGTGTTTATGTAGGTAGAGAATCGAAGCTTTATGTAAATGCTTGTGAATTGGTATGTCGAGTTTTGTTTTAACCTCCAAGTTATATAGATGTGATAGAGAATTGGTATGTGAGTGTATGTTTCTGAGGTTTTTTCCTTCCAAGTTATACATAAATGGTTGTTCATTGGTGTGTGAGTGCATGTTTTGTTTCATTTTTTTAAACTTCCAAGTTCTAAAGAAATGCTTGTAAACTAGTACTTCAGTGTATGTCTATGTGTTTCTTTTTATTTTTTAGCTCAGATTTTATAGGGATGCTTGTGAGTTGGTATGTAGGATGTGTGTGTTTAGATAGGTTTTACTTTTTCTGTCTTTTCTTTTTATTTCCAAGCTTTATAGAAATGCTTGTGAATTGGTATAAATGTTTTATCTTTTTACCTCCAAGTTATACAGTATTTTAGAAATGCTTGTAAACTAGTATAGGAGTTGTGTAGGAGTTTCTTTTTTTACTCAGTTTTGTAGGGATGCCTGTGAGTTGATTCGTATGTGTCTGTTTCTTTTTTTTTTTACTTCCAAGTTATACAGTCTTTTAGAAATGCTTGTAAACTAGTATGTGAGTGTGTGTAGGAGTTATTTTTTTTTACTCAGTTTTATAGACATGCCTGTGAGTTGATTCGTTTGTGTCTGTTTAGGACTTTTCGTTTCTGTTTTTTACTTGCCAGTTTTATAGAAATGTTTGAGTTGGTATGAGTATGTGTTTGTGAGTTTCCTTTTTCTTTTACCTCAGTTATATACAAATGCTTTTGAGCTAGTATGAGCATATGTTTTTGTGAGTTTCCTTCTTTCTTTTTTTACTTCAAAGTTTTATAGGATGCATGTGAGTTGGTTTGTGAGTGTGTTTTATGTGGGTTTCTCTTTTTCTTTTTTTCTACATCGAAATAGTTGGGAATTTGAGTGTTTTGTTTGAACTTTTTTTTTTACCTCCAAGTTTTATAAGATTGCTTGTGAACTAGTTCATTGTCTATATTTGTTTGCTTTTTTCCACCTTCAAGTTTTATAGAAAAGCTTGTCTTGGTATGTGAGTGTGTA
>CM060333.1:54300519-54318019 GCA_030674155.1 Stramonita haemastoma
AGTGTACGTAATTAATGAAACTTGTTGCATTATTGTACTTTAATCTAAAATTTATCTTAGGTAATTGTTGGATTGTTTTTCCTGTTTTTTCTGATGGGTGTGATTTTTGTGTTGGTGCTGAAGTGTGTATGCGAGTTTTTTTATTCTTTGTTTTTATTATTATTTTTTTTTGTTTTTAGAGCTATTTTTTGCACCTATTTTATATTCTTTTAGGCAATGACTTAGGTGTAACACATTGCTTGAACTTTTTCTGAGTTGGTTTTCGCTTGCTGTTTTTCCTTCTGGGTAATATGTGTTGCGATCAATTCTTATACATTGATATGAAATGGACAGGGTTTTATTTTTGTGACCGACTTGTTTTCCTCTATTGTAGGATGGGTCTGTTCTGGTAGAAATGTGGAATATTGGTAAAAGAGAGTATTTACTTAAAGCATGTTCTTTTTTTTCATATGGCCCTATTGAAAACTGATCCCTGTAATGCTACTGCATAAAATCATTGTCTTGTTTTAGCTTGCAGTGTATTTTTTCATAAGTTTCCTCAATTGCAAATGTATTAACATTTACATTTCCGATAAGTTTCTTTTGGAGTTATATGTATTTACATTAAATGATGTGCTTGAATGAAACGTTGACATATTCCTTTTTGTTTTGCTAATGTGATCACCTTTTTTATGTAAGACACATTCCTCTTCATATTATACAAGTCTTCTAAAAGAAAAGACGCTTTGTGTGTGTGTATACGTGCGTGTGTTGGGGGGGGGGGGGGGTAGAGCGTGTGTGCGTGCGCGTATGTGTGTGTGTTGTACAAATACATAGACTTTGTGGAGTGTTTCTTTGTGCGAGCGTGCGTACGCCAAAATCACATTATTTCCTGAGGTTACATTAAAAGTACTTACTTTCTATACGCTTGTGTGTGTGTTGTGTGCACATAGAAAGTTGTAGTAAAAAGTCGAAAAAGTACTTGTGAGCAATTACACGGAAAAACTATATCAGACACGCCGTATAATCGCAATAACTACTTCGATTTTAAATAAAAATCTATGATTAATTTTGTTTAAACGTTTCATGAAACACACACACACACACACACACACACACACACACACACACACACACACACACACACACACACACACACACACACACACACAAGCGCACGCACACACGGACGCACGCACATGTACCTTGGCGTGTAAATGTCTGAACACTTATAGGCATACCCACATGCGTTCTGTCTGTCTGTCTGTCTGTCTGTCTGTCTGTCTGTCTCTCTCTCTCTCTCTCTCTCTCTCTCTCTCTCTCTCTCTCCCCTCTCTCTCTCTCTCTCTCTCTCTCTCTCTCTCTCTCTCTCCCTCTTTTTTATAGTCAGAATCATTTTATTATGACTTCTGATTTTCGACTTCTGAATGAGTGCATTTATCTTACCTTATGTAGAGTGTCCTTATTTCTTGTATGTTGTTTGGTACTGCGTATAGTGTTACAGATCTTTGTCAGAAGATCCACGACACCAAAGAATGGCCAAAAGAATGGACACAGTCTCTTGTAATACCCCTGCCAAAGAAAGGAAACCTCAAGCAATGCCAGAACTACAGAACCATCAGTCTCATAAGCCATCCTAGCAAGATCATGCTGCAGGTAGTCCTCAACAGACTGAAAAACCAAGCAGAAAAACTCCTGGCAGAAGAACAAGCGGGCTTTAGACCAAAACGCAGCACAATGGAACAAATTTTCAACCTGAGAATTCTGATAGAGAAGCATCTCCAACACCAAAAAGACTTGTACCACAATTTTATAGACTTCAAAAAGGCCTTTGACAGGGTATGGCATGACGGCCTCTGGCAAGTACTCAGGCACTTCAACATTGACAACTGCCTAATTGAAGTCATCAAGGCTCTGTACGAGAATGCAAGAAGTGCAGTTTTCATGAACAACCACGTGGGCGAGTTCTTCAAGACCACGGTTGGAGTCCGCCAGGGCTGCCTTCTCTCACCTGTACTCTTCAACCTCTTCCTCGAAAACATCATGACAGAGACACTGCAAAACCACCACACCTCCATCTCCATTGGTGGAAGACCCCTTTGCAACCTCAGATTTGCAGATGACATTGACCTCATGGGCAGCAGCAAACAAGAACTGCAAATCCTCACAGACAGTCTAACAGACCGAGCGAGCGCATACGGCATGGAGGTCAGTACAGAGAAATCGAAGATCATGGTCAACAGCGCGAGTAATGACAGCACGGAAATAAAGATGAATGGAGAAATATTGGAAGAGGTGAGCCAATTCAAATACTTAGGCTCCATCCTAACAAAAGATGGCACATCAAACAATGAGGTGAAAGCTCGCATTGCAACAGCAACATCTGCTCTAGTCAGACTCCAGAGGATCATCAGAAGCAACAACATCAGCTTCTGCACCAAATACCACCTCTACAAATCCCTCGTAATATCTATCCTCCTATATGGCTGTGAATCATGGACTCTGACAGCAGAGTTAGAGAGAAGAATCCAAGCATTCGAGAACAAGTGCCACAGAAGACTCCTCAAAATATCATACAAAGAACACAAGACCAATAACTATGTGAAAGAGGAAATCAAAAAGCGTGTGGGCCCCCAAGAGCCTTTGCTCTCCACCATAAAGAGGAGAAAGCTGATGTGGTTTGGTCACACCACAAGACACAACACCCTAGCAAAAACCATCTTGCAAGGAACAGTCGAGGGCAAAAGAAGAAGAGGCCGCCAAAAGAAATCATGGGTTGACAACATCAAAGACTGGACTGCCCAACCCCTGCAACGCCTCCTACTGGCCACACAGGATCGTGAAGCATGGAAAAAGATCTCCGTTGCGTCTTCTCTCATGTCCCCCCTACGTCCTTTGGGACATGGGACTGAGTGAGTGAGTGATAGTGTTACTGTTTAGTATCTTTTTATCTTGATGTTATCCCTGAAAAGGGCGGGGACAGGATGTAAAAAGCACATGAGTGCTTATCTATTATCCTCCAATAAAAGAATTTGCCTTGCCTTGCCTTGCCTTGCCTTGCCTTGCCTTGCTCTCTCTCTCTCTCTCTCTCTCTCCTCTCTCTCTCTCTCATCTCTCTCTCTCTCATCCTCTCTCTCTCTCTCTCTCTCTCTCTCTCTCTCTCTCTCTCTCTCTCTCTCTCTCACACACACACATACTCACACACACACACGCACGCACACACACACACACACACAACACACACACTTTGCTGTTTTATGTCACTATTTAGTGGAATGCCATTAAAGTGAAAAACTGGCACGTACAGTAACACCATTCCTAGGCTCACAATGAAGGAAAATCCACAGACGAAAAAACACATAATAAATAAAGGTAAACTGCAATATAGGTATGTCTTTTACATTCTAAAATCGTTTCTACGTTTTTTTTCTCAAAAGTTACGTACACTAACTTGCATAAGCGTGCGTTTGTAGGCACGATCACCTGTTCACCTGTGTGTGTGTGTGTGCGCGCGCGCGTGCATGTATGTATGTGTGTGTGCGCGTGCGCGTGCGTGTGTGTGCGAATGTGTGTGTGTGTGAGTGTGTGTGTGTCTGTGTATTTCGGTGTGTTCGTGTGTGCACGTACGTGTATGTATTCTTATCCTGTATATGGATCGGTGGTCTAGAGGTGACCCTCCTGCCTGGAAAGCGAAAAGTTCAGGTCGAGAGTATGCGGTGGTTTGCTCCCCGTTTGGCCAGAAACTTTCCCCCATCCATTAGACCGTGAATGGGGGTCTGGACCAAGGCCGTGCTCTATTCTATGCATACAACCTTTGCAACCGCTGTCGCTGTGTGTGGCGCTGCACCTGTGGCGATACCAATGCCCCGAAGATGGCAACCCGGCTCTGACGGGGCCAAGTTTGTCGGAAGGAAAGCATTGTACAGTGTAGGCAGTGATAACCCCTGCAACTGCCATTCAATAATAATTTCATACAATATGATGCACCACAGCAAAGTGCAGGGTCTCCGCAACACGCGCGCACACAAATAAACGCACCTGCAAATACCAGCGAGCGAACGCACGGGCGCACGCATACCCAACCCCCTCTGCATAAAGCTGAAGAAAGCGGAATAGATCTGACGAAAACGCCAGTTTCGGGCCCCCAGGCACCCGCACTTTTGCACAGCTACAGAGCCCAGGCCACCAAGGCCGTGCCCTACTCTATGCACACAACCTTTCCAACCATTTTCCATGTGTGTGGCGCTGGAACTGTGGCAACACCGCTGCCCCAAAGATGGCAACCCCGCTGTGACGGGGCCAAAATTGTCGGATGAAAGCCTGGCAAATAGGATGGAAGCAAACAGAATGCAGTAAAGTGTGCTAGTGGAAGTGTGATGGATACTAATTTATGAAAGTGAGGAGTTTTTCTTATGCAAATTTCTGTTTCCCAAGCAATGACATCTGTCTTAATCACTTAATCAATCAACTTATCATCTGATTAATCAATTGATTGATTGATAGATTGATTAGTTGATTGATTCGTGTGTGTTTAGTCAAGTAGTTTTTTCTTTAGGAAAAACCAGGGCATGGAAAGTATTAGTGTCTCTTCACTTTCTCTATAGAGAAGGGACAAGATGTTAGAGAATGTCTGCACATAGTTAGTGCAATAGCTCACACCTTTGGGTATTTGCAAATTCACTCTCTCTGTCTCTGTCTGTCTTCTGTCTCTCTGTTTGTCTGTCTGCTCCCCCCCCCCCCCCCTCCTCTCTCTCTCTCTCTCTCTCTCTCTCTCTCTCTCTCTCTCTCTCTCTCTCTCTCTTTTCTCTCTCAGCCCACTCACGACCCTTGTATGACCTTGAAAAGACAAGGGACCTTTTAAGGAAGGAAGACGCTGTGTGGGCGAAGCCAGGCGGGAGACTGGAACCTCCAGGGTGGTCATGCCTAGTGCCAGCATCTCACTTCTTCTTCTTCTTCTTCTTCTTCTTCTTCTTCTTCTTCTTCTTCTTCTTCTTCGTTTTCTTCTTCTTGTTCTTCTTCTTCTTCTGGTGTCAGCATCTCACCATCAGCCCTCTAACAGGGTGTCCCCCGACATGTGGGCTCTGTGCACTTCACACCAAGTCCATGACAATACATCTGATATTCCGCATGTGCCTACTTGAGTAGAGAGTGTCCTATGGGAGTGAAAGTGGTACGTACAGTAGGTTGCTGAGAATAAGGTTGTTTTAAGAATCTGGTTTGAGTTTCATCTCATTTTATCTGATTGATGTATTTTCCCTCGCAACGTGAGGCCCGTCCTGGGTTGAACCTTAAGATTGGGCAGGGAGTTGCTACAAGCAAGGACAGTAGAGTTGTTTTATGGTAAAAGGTATAGGTGTCCCATAACCTAGCCTGTCGTAGGGGAAGGAGGCGTCAGAGACTTCAGCTTCTCTAGGGGCCAGCATATTGAAGGTGGTGCCCATCTCCTCTCCCTCGCTGCTTTACCTTCCCTGACCCTAAAGAGGGCAGGTACCCATTTACAGCTGGGTGAACTGGGGAGACTGTACAGAAGCCAAGGCGTGCAAACAGTCACCCATCCAATTGGTAACCACGCTCGACGCTACATAACTTGACTTGGGGAAAGCGAACGCTTAGACCACTTAGCTATCCCACCCCCTGTTTATAATAGTAATAATAATAATAGTAATAATAATAATAATAGTAATAATAAATGTTTTAATCTGTATGTATATGCACAGTTTTGTTCTGAGATTTAAGATGTTGCCAGATGAAAGCCCTAATATGGCCTGTGTGTGGTGGGCGGGGGAATAAACACCATGAGTGGATTGGATTGGGTTGGGTTGGGTTGGATTGGATTGGACTGGATTGGAGGTGTGTGAGGAGGGAGACACTCTGCAGACGGATACCGGCCATGCCGCTTTGTCTGCCTCCCAGGGACACAAGCGGGCCATTCCGGTGGTGAAGTTGTCCTCTTTCTTTCTCTCTGTCTCCTGCATTGGCAAACAAGGCTGCTATATTTTGATGGGTTCTTTTTTCAGACAAGTGTTTCTCAGTTGCATCCTTATTTTAGAACTGCTTCATTGATTCAGACAATTACTGGGCGGGTACACGCGCTGCTGATCAATATTTGTTTTTACTTTCCAGAACTATTGCAAACCTAAACGCAAGTGCACGCACAGGCGCAAACACACACACACACACACACACACACACACACACACACACACACACACACACACACACACATATATATATATATATATATATATATATATATATATATATATATATATATATATTATACATATGTATACACACACACACACACACACACACACACACACACACACACACACACACACACACACACACCACCCATGCGCACTCCTCATCACACAAAACATACAACTCCCAGGCACACACACGTCCCCCCACCTCCCTCCCTCCCTCCCTCACACACACACACACACACACACACACACACACACACACACACACACACACACACACACACACACACACACACACACACACTCCTGAGAATGCTATTGTGGGAAAGCCTGAACTAAGATGCTTGACTCTGTATGGTCATTTAGTTGTGACAGCAAACTATTTACCTGTGCTTCAATACGTTGTGTTTGTGTGTGTGTGTGCGCGCGTGTGTGTGCGCGTGTGCGTACGTGCGTGTGTGCTTAAGTGCGTGTTTGTGTATGTGTGTACCTGTGTCTGTATATGTGTGTGTGTTTATTTTTTTCTTTTATATCAAGGATAATGGGATATGCACTCATGTGCTTTTTTTTTTTTTACATCCAGTCCCTGTGTGTATGCGGGTTTGTGAATGTCATCTGTTCCCACCGGATCACAATCGCCTACACTTACGAAAAGCGGAACATGATTTAACGTGTGCGCAAGATGTTCTGCGTGCGTTCGCTCACGGGGCCTCGGTTTATAGTCTCATCCGAAGGACTTTGGGGGAGAGTGGAGTCAGCACTGATGTTAACTCCAGGAGAAAAATCCCCTCGACCGGGAATCGAACCGGGGTCGTCAAATTGCGAGCGCAATGTTCTAGCCACTAGGCTATCCCGTCTCCCCTGTGTGTGTGTGTGTGTGTGTGTGTGTGTGTGTGTGTGTGTGTGTGTGTGTGTGTGTGTGTGTGCGTGCGTGCGTGCGTGCGTGCGTGCGTGCGTACGTGCGTGCGTGTGTGTGTGTGTGTGTGTACACCCGTGTCTGTATGTGTGTGTTTATTCATTTATTTATTTATTCTTTTATATCTATGATAATGTAACAAGCACTCATGTGCTTTTTACACCCAGTCCCCGTGTGTATGCTATTTTGTAAATCGAAAAGCGGAACGGGTTATTATGTGTGCGGAAGATGTTCTACGTGCGGTCGAACACTGGACCTCGGTTTGTAGTCTCATCCGAAGGGCTCTTTTGTGTGTGTGTGTGTGTGTGTGTGTGTGTGTGTGTGTGTGTGTGTGTGTGAAAGTCAAAGTCAAAGTCAAAGTCAAAATTTTTATTTCCAGATGGTACATTGAGTAATCAGTGCAATTGCTTTTTTTCAAGCCATCCATCTGAGAAAAAAAAATCACATACATGTAAATGAAAAATGACATTTATGTGGATTTGTGCTGGCCTCTGGTAGTGCCTGGTGGCAGGTGGGCATTGGAGGCCTGGTACAGAGCCTTCAAGCAATGTCTTTTACGTCATCATGAGGTTTGCTTTTTGTCGTCATTTTGAATATGACGTAGGCCTTAACGCAAAAGCTTGTGGTGTCTCTGTGCTGTGTTTCCCAATGTGTGCACCCGTTGGGCAGCACTATTGGAGGTTAGTGTGCAGCCAGTTTGGGTGTGTGTGTGTGTGTGAGGGGGGAGGGGGTGGGTGGGGTGGATAGGTGGTGTTGATAGCCTTGGTGGTGATGGTGGAGGTGATGGTGTGTAGGGTGTGCACACGTGTATATTACTTATTATTAGCCAGAGACGGTGATGATTATGTTCTCATCTAAGTATAGTTCTGTGTGGGGGTGGAGGTCGGGTGAGCATAGTTACCAACGTATTTTGCAAGTTGCATGTCCCCCATTTACCCCTCTTTGTCTGGCTTTACTCTCTTTGCCTGTCTGTTTGTCTGTCTCTCATTCTATCCCCCCGCCCCGTATTTTCCTGTTTCCCTTTCTGCCTACTCTTCTTGCATTTAATTTATTTTTAAATCACTGTGTGTGTGTGTGTGTGTGTGTGTGTGTGTGTGTGTGTGTGTGTGTGTGGTTGGGTGGCTGGGTGTGTGCACCTTAAGTGCCTGCATGACATTTACTCCTTTTGTCATGTTCACTTCTTTTTATCTCTCTGTATTTCCTTTTTCGCTTGTCCCCCTCACCCAGTCTTCCAATTCTATTGTTCAAGGTATATGATATACCTACCTCCTGTTTGCTCTCATTTCTTATGTAAAAACAGGTGTGGTCATACTTTACATGTATTGATAATGTCTCTTGCTCCCAGTGAGATTGCAAATAATAGCTAGTCACTCCGTATTTGGCATCTATCTAGATGCCTTTAGTAGCCTCCATACCCGCGGTTGATCATCTGGCTGTGTTTGGGTTTGTCTTTCAGAAAACCTCTCTGAGGAAGGTTAACAAAACTGAAACGTTAGAAACAAAAAGTACACAACTTGTTGTTTGTTTTCTTTCTTTGTCCTATCTATCTATCTATCTATCTATCTATCTATCTATCTATCTACCTATCTACCTATCTACCTATCTATCTATCTATCTATCTATCTATCTACCTATCTATCTATCTATCTATCTACCTATCTACCTATCTGTCTATCTATCTATCTATCTACCTATCTATCTATCTACCTATCTATCTATCTATCTATCTATCTATCTATCTATCTATCTATCTATCTATCTGGTTGGGAGACTGGATAGCCTGGTGGTTAGATTGAAGCGCATTGCGCTCGTGATCTGCTGACCTAGGTTTAAATCTCGTTCAGATTTTTCCTCTGCAGTTAACATCAGTGCCGACTCCACTCCCCCTAAAAGTCCTCCGGATGAGACTTAAATTGAAAGTCCCGTGCGCGAACGCCGGCAGAACATCTTGCGCACACATGAAAACCCGTTCCTCTTTTCGGAAATTGTGGCCATTGTGTGGCGGTGGGATCGGATGACAGATATATACAAACTAGGACTGGGTATAAAAAAAAGCACATGAGTGCTTATTTCATTATCCTCGAAGAAAAACGATTAAAAAAAAAATATATATATAGTTAAACACACACACACACCACACACACACACACACACACACACACACCACACACCACACAACACACACACACACAACACACACACGAGCACTTACACACGCAAACATGCACACACACTGCACACATACACACATACTAGTACAAAAACGATTATAAAATGTCATACAATAGGAGCAAATCAATAAAACCATTGTCATGATGTACAATATAAAGGTAAAAACATCACACCCAGAAAAAGAAATGCACGCATACATTGCAAAGCAACCCGTACACTTAGTCCAGATATCTCTCTCTCTCTCTCTCTCTCTCTCTCTCTCTCTCTCTCTCTCTCTCTCTCTCTCTCTCTCTCTCTCTCTCTCTCTCTCTCTCTCTCTCTCTCTCTCTCTCTCCTCCCTCCCTCCCTCTCTTTTATTGTGACTTCTGATTTTTACCTTCTGAAAGAGTGCATTTTATTACCTTATCATATATAGTGTCCTTATTCTTGTGTGTTGTTTGGTACTGCGTAAAGTGTTATTGTCTAGTATCTTTTCAACTTGATGTATCCCTGAAAAGGGCGGGGACTGGATGTAAAAAAGCACACGAGTGCTTATCTATTATCCTCGAATAAAAGACTTTGCCTTGCCTTGCCTTGCCTTGCCTTGCCTTGCCTTGCCTTGCCTTGCCTTCTCTCTCTCTCTCTCTCTCTCTCTCTCTCTCTCTCTCTCTCTCTCTCTCTCTCTCTCTCTCTCTCTCTCTCTCTCTCTCTCTCTCTCTCTCTCTCTCTCTCTCTCTCTCTCTCTCTCTTTGTCGGTGTGTGTGTGTGTGTGTGTGTGTGTGTATATATATATATATATATATATATATATATATATATATATATATATATATATATATATATATATATATATTGTGTGTGTGTGTGGGGTGTGTGTGTGTGTGTGTGTGTGTGTGTGTGTGTGTGAATAATATGGAGTTTTTCTTTGTTTTTTTTTTGGTTTGGTTTTGTTTTAGTTGGGTTTTTTTTAAATCCGGGACATATGTTTATGTAATTTGTCATTGGTAGTACTTCCGAAAAATGAAGATATTTTGAATAAGGTGGGGGATGTTGTTTATTTAGCTTTGGTTTTTATTTTGTTATTGTTGTATTTGTTTCCCATCTTTTACCAAAATATTTTGATCTTCTAGGCCTATGACTAATTTTGTTGACAGATGATGACTTGATAATGTACCCAGTACTTAACAAGTTATGTTTCAATTACTACTTTTGTTTGTTTCTTTTTGTTTTTAATTACTACTCACTTATTATTGATTTTCTGGTTTCACTTTTGTTTTCTATTATAATAATCATTTGATTGTTTGTTATCAATTCTGGTTCACTGTATTGCGCCCTGGTTATCCTATTATATCTTCTGTCGTTACATATTGTCTTCTGCTTATTACTGTCTTGTTGTTTTAGCCTTCTTATTTGGTGATTATTGGTTTTGTTGTAAATGTTCTTAAATTGATGGAATCCCTGATTAGGGCGGGGACTAGATATAAAAAAGCACATGAGTGCATATTCATTATCCTCGAAATAAAGGAGTTTGATTTGATTTGATCTGATTTGATTTGATTTGATTTGATTCTCTCTCTCTCTCTCTCTCTCTCTCTCTCTCTCTCTCTCTCTCTCTCTCTCTCTCTCTCTCTCTCTCTCATCACTACTGCTGGTGGTGATGCTGGTAGGGAGGGGGTTTCTTAACTTTATTCCCTGATCAGGGCAAGGGCCGGATGAAAAAAAAAATGTAATGCGTACTCTGTTACCCTTGAAAAAATAAAGATTATTCATTCATTCATTCTCTTTTCTCTCTCTCTCTCTCTCTCTCTCTCTCTCTCTCTCTCTCTCTCTCTCTCTCTCTCTCTCTCTCTCTCTCTCTCTCTCTCTCTCTCTCTTGTTTGATTAATACAGACTCGTTGTTACTATGTCCTTGTTGAGTAGCAGAGTTGAGGTGGGGATACAACTGTTTTACATTGTACAGTTTGGAGTCTGTCTACTCTGTATCAATTTTGAAAAGGAAGGAGTTTAGGCTCATCTAGCGGGCACATTTCTACCTTCACCTACAATTTGTTCTGTTCTGTCTCTCAGACGGCGTTCATACAAGTCATTTAGTTTCATTTGTACACAGCCCACAATTTTTCAACATGTTACAATTTTGTTCAATATACTTTTCTAACACTCAGGTTTTTATGCCAATACATTAAAGTTAAGAACATGGCAGACTCAATGACGCATCAATTGAAGTTCGGTGCAAAATTAACATTTACTTGAAGAATTTGGAGTTTGGGATGAAAGATGTTTCAAGAGTGATATTTACAATTTATGAGGTCTATATTAAGAGTAAATTTCAGTTTGTCACCAATAATGGTTCCAAAATACTTAATAAAAAATATAGTTAATCATATTTTCTACTTTCATACCATCAACGATAAGATATGGTGCAGGCTTGGGGTTCATGCAAAAATCAGTTAAAAGTATTTAAGTCTATTTGGCATTACAGTCTATAATTCCTCCAGCATGTAGACACCTAGACCTGTTTAGGATATGTGAGGTGTGAGTTAGATAGATCTTTAAGAGCAATAGCAATTGCATAGTTTTATCAATGGTGTAAGATTGGAGCTAGTGCAGTTGTTATAGAGAGCGAAAAGGATAGGGGAAAGAATAGTGCCTTGTGGATAACCAGTAGAGATGGACTTTTCTGTGGATATTGTCCTTGAAATCAGACAAAAATGTGTTTGATTTAAAAAAACTGATAATCTACAGAATGAGCCGAGGACAGACGCACAGTCAAAGCAGTTTCCACACTAGGAGATTGGGGCTGAAAGGTATTCAATGCAGAGAAAGTTGATGAAAAAATGTGCAAACAAGAGAACCAGGATTTTTTTTCAAGTGAGAGTCGGCATTTTGTAGCATGTATTGATGAAAACATGGTTACTTAAGAGCGAGCAAAATGTGGTTTTTATGTGATCCCGTAATTCCCACAGTTAACGTTTTATAAATATTTACAAATTCATGGTCTATATGTCTGTCAAGATCTAGTGTTTGTAAAGACACTCTTAGTAAAGCAAAATGTGTGTAATGTATTATGATTGATACTAAACTTTGTACTTTACCATGACTAAAGTCTGGCTGCGATGTAACAGAGATTAGCTGGTTTCCAGCCTTCTTGCCTGCCTTCCTCGCTTCCTTCCTTTTCTTCTTCTTGTTGTTGTTCTTCATCTTTTTCTTCTTCTTCGTTGTTGTCATTGTTGTCGATCACTCGGAAGCCACTATCATTGTATTGTCTGTATATGAGTAAAAATTGCATTGTGCTGCCTGGAAGCACCTGACAAGTCAGACCCAGTGCATCTGACTTCAGCATGGGAGATAATTGTTTTCTTTTAAGTCTGTGGAAGAGAGGCAGGAGAATGCACAAGGAAGGCAGAAATCAGATAAGGAGGGGGTGACAGAAAGAAAGGGAACAAGACAGAAACAAAGAGAGGGATAGGGAAAAGGGAATTCCGAACATAGATTTTACAGAAGCTGGGGAAACTATTTATACTGAGAGAGTCCAAGCATTTCCACAGGGGAGTTTATCATCCCATTCTTAATGTACAATATTCTTTCAGACAGAGTGCAGAATTTCTGAATACAAACACTTGCTATAGCAGCATAATTTACACGCAGGCATGAGCAAGCAGCTGTGTAGTTTTGATTTGATCAGATACTGGAGGAGACATCAAGAAATTGACATCCGTACTTCTTGGCATTTGTTATGTGTTATGGAACTTTTTTTCTGTAAAGGTTTACCCATGCTTCTTGGCTTCCATGTGTTACAAAAGTACTTTATTCTTAAAGGTTACAGCTTAATCTTAAGGCATTTCACAGACTGTTTTTCTCAGTTCGATCATAATGGGGCACTGATATGTCCTGCCTCGTCTGGCACAAGACAACTGGAGCTTGCTCCCTGGACAGAACTGTTATTTTGCAGACATGACGTTCCACCGGCCTTCTGCTGGCTGTTGTTCTACTGGATGACAAGCCACCACACTGCCTGCTTGCTAACTGAACACCACACTGCCTGCTGAACACACACTACACTGCATGCTGAATCAGGTGTAGACTCATATCATGGCCAAGGTAACTAAGACTGACCATTTAGGGATAATTCCCTGCTACTAACAGGACAGAGGGTGCTAAGGTAAAGACCCATTCATATTAATATTTCCGTTGATCTAACAGAAGCCACACCCATAGAAATAGATATTTTGCAAGCTTACAGCTGTTACAGCACAACATCAGCTTATTAAGAGAAAAGCAAACAAACAAAAGACCATCAAAAACTCAATGTATCAAAAAAGTAT
This sequence comes from Stramonita haemastoma, assembly GCA_030674155.1. Lineage (NCBI taxonomy): Eukaryota > Metazoa > Mollusca > Gastropoda > Neogastropoda > Muricidae > Stramonita > Stramonita haemastoma. Next base: position 54,314,097 of record CM060333.1, read on the forward strand.
CTTGCCCGAAGTCTCTTATATCCATTACTTCTAATGCTGGCTCGTTTTTGCAAACCAAACACAGCATTAGACTGTATGGATCTCCATGTCTTACTCCTGTTGTACAGCTGACATAATTTGTGTAACCGATCTCACATATCTCCTCTGACTTAACATGATCATACTTTTATACTTCCATACAGTTAATCTTTGTATCCATTTGAATGTAAAATTAGCCCTTGCAGATTTTGATTTATGGAGTCTAAGGCCATTTCCAAAATCTATGCAAAACTGGTTTGTAAATGAACGGAAGACATTAATTTTTTGTCTTAGAGTTCACAGTATAAACACGGGACCTACCGTAGATTAATTTATCTTAGCTCTACTTCATGTTCCATATTCGCATGTAACATTGCGTTTGTGCATCCACTTGTATAATCTGTTGTTCACAAGCAAAACGTTGAGCTGCATAATACTGTTTGGACAAATACATAAATACTGGGTTTATTTACACCTCCATTCCAACTAAAATGATGCACAGTTAATAACTTAGTCCTCTATAAATGAAGCTTGCCATTTAAAAGAAGGGATTATAAAGTATCAAGAAAAATGTACTACAATTGTACAATAGTTAAGCTATAGTTTTATCATGCTTAGTGTCTTTGCACAAAGGTACTTGAAAAGGGTAATATACACAAATTCCTCATCTAGTGCAATTTTCAAACTTACGATGATTCACAGGTGAAATGACAGGTCAGAGTGCATGTTCTGGGTGACATGCTGGCTGTCAAGGTAAAATAATGTGGAGATTACAGGATCATAATAGAACCACCTTTCTCATGTCTTAAGTAGCCTTATTTTATCAATGCAACACTATTACTTTTATTCATATTATTATTTTGACTTGATCAAAGCAGAAGCCATGCCCGTGGATTAAATTTTTGCAAGTTTACAGTTGTTAAACCTAAACATCTGCTTATTAAGAAAAAAGCTAACAAAGGAAATAGAGCAACAAATTCAATGCATCAAAAAAGTATCTTGCTCGGTCTCTGATACCCATTACTTCTAATGCTGGCTCATTTGTGCAGACCAAAAAACAGCATTAGTATAGACCATATGGATCTCCCCGTCTTACTCCTGTGGTACAGTTGTATAATTTGTGTAACTAATCTCACATATCTCTTCTGACTTAACAGAATCATACTTTTATACATCCATACAGTTAATCTTTGTTTCCATTTGAATGTAAAATGGGCCCTTATACATTTTGTTTATGGAGTCAAAAGTTATTCCAAAATCTATGCAAAACTGGTTTGTAAATGAACAGAAACCATTTTTGTATAAGAGTTCAAGTACAAACACAGGACCTACGCAGATTAATTTATCTAAGCTCTGCTTCATTTTCCATGTTCGTATGTAACATTGTCACATCTGTAATTTGTTGTTCATAATTAAAACATCGAGTTCCATATAATACTGCTTGGACAGACACATTTGTAAATACCAGGGTTATATACACCTACCTTTTAACAAAAATGAGGAACAATAAATAACTCAGTCCACTAAGAATGAGGTTTGCCCTTTCAAAGAAGGGATTGAAAGGTATCAAGAAATATGTACTACTATTGTACAATAGTTATGTTGTAGTTTTATCAAGCTGATTGTCATTTACAGTAAGGCAGTTGTAAAGAGTTATATACACAAATTTCTCATCTAGTGTTTCAAGTCACTGTGATTCTCAGGTGGAATGAACAAGTCAGAGTGTATTTCTGGGTGACATGTTGGCTGTTAAGCAAGGAAATGAGCAACAACAACAAAAATAACAACTACAACATCTATCCAGGTCAACAGCCTTACGATTGTTAAGTTTCTTTAAAATTAGATACAATTCTTCGTTTAAAATAGAGATTTACATACTCATTACTTTTGAAAGGCCTAGAATGTATGTCATATTCAGCATTTCTATCATAAATTACACTTCATTTTTCTGGTAACAATTTATAATATTGAAACCATCCATCTATGCTGATGACATTTCTTGGGTTGCTTTCTGTAAAAGCATACTGCATCGTAGTATCTCATAATCCCTTTAAATTGATTTTAATGTTAAGATTACTTGTCTTTCTTCACTAAAGTAAATTCATAGTATACTCACCTGGACACTGAATGCTGATATGATCAGCCTCTGGCTTATTATGACTGTTGACTGTTTCTTAAAAGCCATTTATACTTTATTTGATCATAACAATTCCTGGTCAATTCAAATCACTCGTTGTGTATCCTTTTAAAGGCTACTAGTGTCTCCATATGGTAAGTGAAACTTTGATATGATCATCAAAGACACTTAAAGCCTCACTGTATTAATATGAATTAAATTGATTACAAGTGTAACTTTTGCTCATTGTTTTTCACTGGTGAAGTTGGCATCACATTTACTGACTTCTTCAAATTCAGCATTTTTTCTTTCATGCGTACTTTTTTTTTATTCATAATTCTTTTTTTGGACAAGTAATGCATGGTACATATGATCAGAATCTGCTTTTGTCTTTTCAACAATTCATCGGACTTCAAACAGGACATTCAAAAGACACAACTCCAATGACATGGCATGCATGTATTTAATGATACTTTGCCATAGTTGTCTAAATAAGCAATTCTATACAAATCAATTGATGGACACAAAACTGATTTTTGTATGTAAGGTCAAAGCAAAGTACCAATTTACTTTGAAAAAGTCGCAGTTCCAAGATCCCTTCATCTTTAAAACCATGGATATCATTTAAGAATGTATGATCATTCTATCAAAGGTTCATGAGCATAGCAGTTCTTTTGTAGAACATCAACAAGTAACAAAGCATCTCCAAACGAGCTTTACTTATCTTGATTAGCTACACCCTTTTCTTGTGCAGCTGATGAAGTTGTCCGTTTGGTGTACACACCTTTCTTCTCAACTTTCTTGATGCCCAGCAAGGCATGCAGAGTTTCCCTGTACTTGGTGCCAGTGAAGTAATACACCAGAAAATTCATGAAAGAACTGATGTAAAAGCAAAGTTCGTAAGAACCGGCCAGCATGCGGTAAAGGTTGATGTGATAGCCAGGGTTGAGAACAGATGGGAATAACCGCGTTACCCGAACAGTGATCAGAGGACTGGACAGAACCACAAATTCGATGGACAGGCATATCAACATTTTGGTGAGACCAATTTCTTTGGGACTGGACATACCAGAAGAAGTGTTACTTCGCCAGCGAACGATTTGTCTGAGTTTGATGGCAGTTACCAGGGTCGTGATCAGAACTAGCACTGGGCATCCCACTGACATAGTGAACCCAAAGAACACACCTTCCAGGATACTGAGCATGTCCTTATGTTTGTTGAAATAGTCGCCTTTAATTTCATACTGCCACGATTTCCTCTGTGTTCTGACTTCATAAACACAGGCTGACCTGTACTGAGCAGTGACGACAAAACGCAACAAACTCACAGTGAAGACAACAAACACAACAACAACAGCAAACACTTTCGTTGGAATACAGTGTTGTGCAGTGAAAGGAAACAACACACACATGCAGCGTTCTGTGGAAATGATGGCGGCCAGTAACATAGAACCGTAACCAAACCCATAGAAACCAATCAGATTGTTGTTTAACATAAAGTGGTAGATATGGCCACTGCGAATTTCATTTGTGAACCAGCTGTTGATCATTTCACTTTTAAAGTAAATGATGGGGTGAGATGAAGTATATCAATTAGAGCCAGAAAGAAGAGGCAGAAGTTGATCCTTTCCTTCAGACCCTGTCTGTAAAACACCACCATGTTCAGGATGTTAGCTGGGGTGCCCACGAGAAAAAGCACGGGATACAGGAGCCCGGAACACACTTTGTAAAAGAGTTCCTCTTGCTGCCAGGTGATCAGATTCCCAGGGTGATTCCAGGAGATCCTTGT
>CM060333.1:54323019-54340519 GCA_030674155.1 Stramonita haemastoma
CTGCATACAATTCTGGCTGTTCGCCCTGTGGAGAGCGCGTTGCCACAAACGTAGCACCACCCTTTACTTTTTTTTCTGTCTGCAATCGCATGTTGTTTCCTTATCAGAGTGGCTTTTTCCACAGAATGTTTGCAGAGGACAACCCTCTTGTTGCCGTGGGTTTTTTTACGTGCACTAAATAATCGTGTGTAACATACAGGACTTTGCATTATCCTCTCATCCGAAAGACTGGCACCTAGATCACTACTCACGGTCAAATGGATGGTGGGAAATTTTCTGGCCCAAACGAGGACCAGGCCACTGCACACTCCAAACCCAGACTTTGGTATTCCAGACAGGTGTGTTACCTCTACACCACTGGTGGACAGCAGACAGGTGTAGCCAGTGAGGTACAAGGAAGATGCCTTGGCCTGGTCCTGTCCCATCAGTTTCACTGCCCTCTGAATGACACTGAAAGCTAGAAAAGCACAGATAACCATTTGTTCTAGTATACTGTGAACGCATTGAATACTACAGATTCTTGGTCTGGTCGCTATGAAAAGATGGCTTTATCTAATAATTTAGCTATGATGCAAAAATGTCAATCTGCCACAGCATGATGTTGGATACTTTCCTGAAAAAGAGATGTTTATTTCCATTCTCTTTACTGAGGAAAACCCTAAATTTTCTTAATTCTTTCACATTGAGTTTTTCAGGACATTGCATACAGACATCTTTTTGTATCAAATATACCCATTACTTTGATGTAAGAAACAAAGAAGTATTGCTTTCACACAGTATTCATTTCAAATGTGTTTACCAAATAGATTTTCAAACATTTTATGTATAATCATGTTTGTCTGTCATGTTCGACAATGACATCAAAAATAGCAGAGGAGGCAGCTGCTGTTTCAGAAACTGTGCTGCATTTTCATTATAGTGGAGATTCCTTGCCCACAGCACATCCCCGCTCTTGTCGCCAAGAGGGCATACAGACAGTCAGTGTCAGAGATGCTCTCCAAAGGCCAACTAGCCCCCAGAGCTGCAGCACGTAACGGACTGTGTAAGTTAAGTCTCTTCGTCAGAAAATCATAGTGAACGACTAAAGACTAAGCTATAAAGTGGAATTCTATGAGTGGGAAAGCCTCTGATCATACAGCCTCTCACTTTGCTGTTGCCCCCAGCGTCAATGATTTAATCCAGAACTGGGATAAACGCCCAGATGCTTATTCTATTGCCAGGAGTTTTAAGGTATTTATGTGCAAGGTCTTCTCTTCAGCTGTTCATTTACCTCCTGTTTATTTTGTCTGACGCTCAGCTCCCCAACTACCTTTGTTGACGGCATCAGTGTCAAGTTCTGTGTGTGGATCTGACCTTTCTAATGAAAGATGACAAAGTCAACATTCTGAATTCATCAGTCCCGTTCTTCTCCTGCTTCCTTTGTTATATATATTTTTTTAATTCGGAATATTCTGGTGCATGTACTTTAAATTCTTCAAGTTGCCTATAAATCAGAGATCCTCTCTAAACAGAGGCCAACATTGCCACAATCAGCCCAGTGCATTGTGCCTGTTGTCTGGCTGTAAACTGGCCTCTGTCCTTGGTGCCAAAGGTAGCTTTCCTGATTTTGTTGACTCGATCTGTTGGTCATGACAATGCCATATCCTAAGACTTCAAGACAGGAACTCAACATCTTCAATTTCCTACTTTGCTTTAATGCCAATTTCTCTCTATGTTTTTTTGTTCAAAACTATTTCCTAGAGGAGTTTCACTGTGCATTCTATGTTGCTGGTGCATTCTTCAGACGTCTGACCCAGCAGGAACCTGGCCTCAAAGGAAGGAATAGACTGGTTCTTAAAAACGTGATAAAGTAATTGGACAGTTTACGAGCCTACTATAATCCCCCTGGCCATTAAAATTTTCAGTAACTTTTTAACTTCTCCATTCAGAACAGTCCGTAAATTTCTTGTGCCTTTAGTTGCATGATGTGTCATATTTAGTAATGGTTAATCAGTGCCCTGAAGCATGTTCAAAATGAGTCACTTCTCTGGTTATCTGTTCCCATTTTAGTATACATACCAACATACCAACTGGATTATTTACCTGTTTATTTGCTTTGTGTAATCAGTTTCTGCAGACTTCAGGCTTGCATCAGAGGTGTCTGTCGGTTCATCCCTCAACCCCGGCCCTTCTGATCCTGACCTCTTGTCTGCCTGGTGTTGTAGGTGAGGACTGTTGCTGTGTGGAACATGTAGTGTGGTCTTTTCTCTTAGCACAAATTGAAGGAGGACCAGCAGTCTCAAGAGTTGTGAGTACTATACAGCCATTGTCCAGTATGGGGGTGTCAAGGATACCTTCTGCTTGCTCTCTTTACAGTTTGGCCAAGGCTCTCTGTACCAGGCTGAAAGGAGGGAAAGCATGATTCTATAAATATGCCTTCCAGCTTGCACTAGATGCATCACTGCAAATGCACCTGATCCAGTTTCCAAGAATCATGGATTTACCTAATATTCAGACATGAGATAAATAAATGAATTTTTAGCACTACCAAGTTTTTCAATCACTGCTTAAAATATCTAGGAAGTCAGCTTGTATTCAGTGTTGTCATTTAAGTTTTTCGGTGTATTGTCTGCCTCCACATTCAATTTGTCAGGAATGTGTGCTGGTGTTAACCAAAATTATGTTTCTGTCCTTGCTCCAAATGCTTTGTAGTTAAACTTCCATCTTTTGCATGTGATCTTGCAATATTTTTCAAGTAGAAAATATCACATGTTATATCTGTCAAGACTTTAACATGTTGACCAGTCACTTCCTTTTGAAAACTTTTGAAAGCATACTTAATGGCAAGTAATTCAAGTACATCGATACCGGAGCATTTTTCGATTTCAGTACATCTTACCCAATTTTGCTATCACCAAAGGACTGCAGCCCTACCACCAAAGGGTGAGGCATCTGCACACAGTTGTACTATTCACCAATCCAACTCCTGTTTTCCTTTTACAGATAAAACCACAGGGGCATCCAAATTTCCTTTACTCTAGCTCTGAATAAGAACTTAGGTTTATTTCTGATTGTCTGTAGTGCAAAGGTCACCATAGTGTTGCTGGAAAGGCAGCACCTAACTGTCCAATCACTTGTGCCTCCTCATGCATTATAGCTGGGCATCTGTTCTGTAATCTGTCACATGCTATTTAAAGTATTTTTGATTTATGTGTCTGTTCTGGTGGCAATGTGATTCGTGTTTTCTAAGCCTAAACAAAATCCCAGTGACCTCAAAAGCTGAACAGTATGATCTATGTTCTTGTGACTGTCTGAAAAAGTATGGCCTTGCACGTAAGAATCATCACTACAAAGATGCTAACAAAACACCTTGTGGTCTAAGATGGCTATACACTGGTTTCAAAAGCTTTGTAAAGAGTCTTGGACAAACAGGTGTATGTAAACAGTTTTCCTCTCAACTCAGATTTCAAATATTTTTTGATGTTGAAGTGCAACAGAAACAGAGAAATATGCTTGTTGTAGATCTACAAAGGCAATGCAACAGTTCTTTGTTATCATTCTTATCAATCTCTGAAGATTTTCTAATTCAAAGCGTTGGTAAAGAACATATTAAAATTCTTCAGATTCAAGATCATTCTATATGTCCCATCCGATCTGGTACAAGAAAGATGGACAATACTATCTGTTTATTTTTCATTCCATGATTTTTTTTATATAATACCCATCCCTTATGAATTTCAATTTTATTGTCAAGACGTTCCCAATGATTTTCTTGAACCTGATGTTTTTGGAATAGAGTCCTAAACTTTTTTTGTGTGGGATTTCTGCTCCTTGTATCAGATTTAACTGCATCAGCTGTACTCTTGGGGCTCATCTGTCCAGAATGAACACACCTTTTAATGATCCTCGCTTCAAGGTGTCGAGAGTGTACATTCGTCACTCAACAAACAATCCCTCCTGTGCTCAATGACCGCCTCCATGAAATTTAATCTTCCATGATGGCACACAAAATACAGACAGCAATATTGCTAAGTTAAATAAAATCGTATATAACAAACAAAACGGGAATAAATTTTGGAAAAGAAGGAAACGTGATATTACAAATGTGCTTGATTATCAATTTTCATCATAGACTGGAAGAAAGACCAAACTATGGCTTCTAGAAGCACACACCATACGTCTCCTTTTGGGCATTCCCATCTCACATACAACTGTAAATGGGTACCTACCCTCTTAAGTGTCAGACAGAGTAAAGAAGCAACAGAGAGGAGATGGGTACCACCCTCAATATGCTGGTCCCTAAAGAAGCTGAGGTCTCTGCGTGAACTTCAGGAATTTTAAGGTAGGTACATCATCTTGTAAAGGAAAAAGGTAAGGTACTTGCAGTTCTGCATAGTAGCTAAGGAACTGGCAGGACTGCACAGTATCTAACCTGGAAAATCTATTGGAAAAGTCCCTATACTGAATTAACCATGGCAGCCAGCCAAGACTGACCGCTTCATACAACTGCAGAGCAGTCAGCTGCAAACACCATCATCACAGCCACTTGGAGTGTATTGTAGTGTAGTGTAGTGTATTGTATTGTTTCCCATTATGTTGCATTGCATTGTATTGCATTACGTTGTATTATGTTGTAATGCAATGAATTGTTTTCTGTATTGTATTGTACTGTATTGTGTTGTATTGCATTGTAATGTGTTGTATTGCGTTGTATTTTGTTGCAGTATATATATATATATATATATATATATATATATATATATATATATATATATATATATATATATATATATATATACATGTGTGTGTGTGTCTTTGTCGCTCTGTACTGAATGGATTGTTTGTTGGTTTGGCAGGACAGTTTGGGCTTTTTGTCTCAGTGTTTAATGGTGGGCATGTTTTCCTTTTGGGGGAAGGGTAGGGGGTGAGATAGGGAGTGGAAGTTATCAGGATGGAGGGGTGTATATGTGTGTGTGGTGGGGGAGGGGAGCGGGGAATGGGGAAGGGTCAAACTTCGACCACTTCATACACCACACTTTCCACTCACACCAACAGGGTCTAAGGGGAACAATCCTTGCTACAGTTGGTTCATCTGCCATCGATCGTTTCCCTTTGCTCCTCTTCCTCTGTATGTGCTAGGCTAGTGTTCGTGTGTGCTTGCGCAAGTGCTTGTTGTATGTGTGTGTGTGCGCGTGTGTGTGTGTGTGTGTGTGTTGTGTGTGTGTGTGTTGTGTGTGTGTGTGTGTGGTGTCTGTCGTCTGTCTGTCTGTCTGTCTGTCTGTCTGTCTGTCTGTCTGTCTGCTGTTGTGTGCGCGCGCGCGAACCTGCAGACAAACAAACACAAGTGTTCGAAACAAAATAGCTTTTATCCTCGCTTAAAATGTATTCTACTTTTAAACTATGAACAATCCAGTGAAGCCATTACAAAAGTAGGGGTTATCTGGGCACAGGACAGCACAAAGCTTGTACCTCATTACCAGCCTCTATGGCGCAGTGGTTAAGTAATGCTTTGGGTTCTGGACTGAATTTTCACGGGTTCGAATCCCATACAAAGCATACAGATTTTTTCCGGACAGCAGCTAGCTTCTATCCAGAGTGAGTTTGCTATGGGCTCATTAGGGAAACTGGACCAAACTGCTCAGATTGCTCAAATTACCTGACCAACACCGCAGGTGTCTGTATCTCTTGGTAGGCCTACCCGCTGACGCCTGGATAATATAATTAGGAGATGATACGTGAAAAACAAACTGTCAAGAAGTCTCAATGTGCACTTGGGGTTCCATAGCAGCATCAAAATGTCATCCTCATCTTCATTGATCATGATGCAATAAGAGAAGTTTGTCTGTGATTGGGTGGCCACGGATGCTCCGGTCTCATGGTGACGCCAGTTTTCGGTTTCCCCACACACTTGTCTATCTGTGGTGAGATTGTGGCAAAGCCTTGGGGGTGGAGTTCACAGGGATGGTCGTTGGGGTGGAGGTTCACAGGGGATGGTCGTTGGGGTGGAGGTTCACAGGGGATGTCGTTGGGGGTGGAGGTTCACAGGGATGGTCGTTGGGGGTGGAGGTTCACAGGGGATGGTCGTTGGGGTGGAGGTTCACAGGGGATGGTCGTTGGTGGAGGTTCACAGGGATGGTCGTTGGGGTGGAGGTTCACAGGGATGGTCGTTGGGGGTGAGTTCACAGGGGATGGTCGTTGGAGGGTGGAGTTCACAGGGATGGTCGTTCGGGTGGAGGTTCACAGGGGATGGTCGTTGGGGTGGAGTTCACAGGGATGTCGTTGAGGGAGTTCACAGGGATGTCGTTGGAGGTGGAGGTTCACAGGGATGGTCGTTGGGGGTGAGGTTCACAGGGATGGTCGTTGGAGGTGGAGTTCACAGGGGATGGTCGTTGGAGTGGAGTTCACAGGGATGTCGTTGGAGTGGAGGTTCACAGGGGATGGTCGTTGGAGGTGGAGGTTCACAGGGGATGGTCGTTGAGGTGGAGGTTCACAGGGATGGTCGTGGAGGGTGGAGGTTCACAGGGGATGGTCGTTGGAGGGACGCGGTGGTGGCCGCCATCCCAGGCTGGCCTCTCACTCAGTCTGGTTCCGCAGCCAAGCTGTTACTGTCGGCAGTGGTGGGCTTACTAGGTGGTGTTCTGCGTATGTCAACTGATAACAGGCACCACCTAACACCACCAAAGTAACACAGCAGCAGTGCAGGGCCCTTCTGGCTGGTGGCCCCGCGGAGGAGAAATTGAAATGAGCGGCGCAGGAACAGCAGGACAGGACCATTACAAAGGACAAAGCAGCTAAAAACAAAGCGAAGCTTGAGTTTATTGTTTATCAGTTGTTCGGGCTGCTCCACCCAGAGAGAGCGCGTCGCCACAGGCCAATGCCACCCATTTTTTTCCTGTCTGCAACTGTATTTGTTTCCCTATCAAAGCGGTTTTTTTACTACATCATTTTGCCAGACACAACTCTCTTGTTGCCGTAGGTTTTTTATGTGTGCTAAATAATGATGTGTAACACGCAGGATCTCAGTTTATCGTCTCATCTGAAAGACTAGCACCCAGACCACTACTCATGGTCTAAGGAATTGTGGAAAAATTGGGGGCCTAAACGGGGATCAAACTACCGCACACTTCCGACCTGACCTTTCCGCTTAAACAGGTGTGTTACCTGTAGACCACCAGTCCACCATAGGGTTTTCTGATAGTTTTTTTTATTGTTGCTTTTCCGTAGATATCACTACATGTACAGCTGGTGTATTAGAGTAAATAGACAAATCAATCCACAGGCAGACAGACACAGAGACAGACGGACAGCCAGGAAGCTAACCCATAAAAAGAACTCGATTTTTAGAGCTGTGTGTTTCCCATTGTGACCAGACCAGTTGAAGTAAATTTCTTTCAGCGAAACTGTTTCAATCCCTTAACCATCAACTGATCATCTGAACAATCGATTGATTGATTGTTCGATCGGTTAGTTGATTGGTCGATTGATTGATGTGTGCTTAGTGAATTGCTTTTGTTTCTGGAGGACCACTGAAGGGAAAGTATTAGTGTCCCTTGACAAGGTGGCCTGAGTAAGTTCCCTTGTGAATGTGCAGTGATTGACTTGTAGTATTTCATCCAAGTGTGTGAAAATAAAACAAAATAAATGGTAAAATGTTATTTATCCCACAGTATTGAATATGCATGCATCAAGTTTGCTACAAGCATGATATGAAGACACATGTTTGCTGATTATCTTTTAAAAACAGTAGCTTCGCGTTTTCTGTCTTTCTGTTGAGAAGCCACACAATGTTGAAAATTATTTCAGTATTAATCTCTCTTACACTCCCACTCTCATTTAGTTAAAGTCTGTCCCGAGCCAAAGCTCATCAGGCCGGTGCTTATCCCGGTTTCTGTGGCGTTAAGCGACTAAGAGTCATAGACTCCCCCTGGATAGGACACCAGTCTATCGCTGGGTTAACCCCCAACACAAGGTTGGTACCCCTTTTACACCTGGGTGGGGTGAGAAAATAGCCGTAAAGTACCTTTTCCAAGGGCAAAACGCCATAGCCGAAAGCTGGGATCGAACCCGCAACCTTTAGATTACGAGTCCAACGCCCTAACCACTTGACTACAGCGGCGGCTTACTCTCATTTAGGCCTACACTCAAACACGCACACGCGCGTGTGTGTGCGTGCACAAACACAAGAGAGAGAGAGAGAGAGAGAGAGAGAGAGAGAGAGAGAGAGAGAGAGAGAGAGAGAGAGAGAGAGAGAGAGATGCAATGATTGTGTATTAATGTGAGAGCTTATGTGTGTGTGTGTGTGTGTGTGTGTGTGTGTGTGTGTGTGTGTGTGTGCAAGTAATGATGAGAATAAAGAATCTCCAACGAAATAAACTAGCCAACAAGCACTCATATAACAGTCAACAATAGTTGCTGTCTGAACTTTCAATAAGAAGAAGAGGAAGAAAAAAAAAATCATCAAAAAGGTATCTGTCGATAATTTAAACATAAAAAGATACTCTAACTTTACGAGGAAAATCTGTTGACTGACTCAACCTCCGAGTCTGCAGAGGTGTCCTAATCCAGTTGAGACTAATGTGGAGGTCCACTGCTATCACAGACAAGACTAACGTACCTTCAGCTGTACACTTGCATTCTTGAGGCCTGGTGGCCCTGAATTTACAGCAGTGGGCTCAGTGTTGCGGGCTGAATGAACACTGGCCAGTGTTGTTTGGAAGCAGGGTGAGATCAAGCAACCCTTCATGTTGATATGTAAAACTAAACTAAGTATGCACAGTTATAAATCACTGGAAAGCTTTGCTTAGATAACAAACTTTTATTATTTTTTTAATGAGTGTAATTTTATATTATAGCAGCATGTGATGTTTATAATTATGTAAAATTAAGTTGCTTTTGCATTACCTATCAATGTCAGGGGCCTGGGTTGATTTCAACACAGTGAGCATTGTTGTTGTGGTGCAAAATGACATCATTAGATAATTTCTTTCGGATGAGACTATAAACCGAGGTCCGGTGTGTTACACATCACTATTTAGCGCACGTAAAAGAACCCACGGCAACAAGGGGTTGATCCTGGCAAAATTCTGTCGAAAAAAAGCCACTCAGATAGGGAAACAAATACAATTACAATTGCATGCAGGAAAAAGAAAAAAAAAATGGATAGGTGCTGCACTTGTGGCAACGTGCTCTCCCAGGGAGAGCAGCCCGAATTTCACGTAGAGAAATCTGCTGTGACATAAAGTGGTACAAAATACCAAAAAATACAAAATACAAATTCTATCTGTTGACATTAGTTTTGAAGAAAACAAAGAGTTTGTGTTGCTTTATCAGTCATCAAAACTTGGAAAATTTCCTGCCAAAAGACTGATGGCATTGCAACACACATTTCGTGGAAAATGGTGGCTTTCCATGACAAAAATGCAATTATGGCTTTATTTCATGTAATGTCAAGTACTCAGGAGCATATTCCTATAACAATTATTTCCAAGCCTTGCTACGTCAAAATGAATTAAAGAAGTACATCCAGAAGACCAGCAGCACTGGATTTAGTCCAATCTAAGTTTCTACCAGGTTTTTCAGATAACAGTGCAGAATCCTTACCTCATCATCTCTGCCATTGTTTAATTCAACCAAACTGAGCCTCTCAAACTCCCTGCTGTCAATGTTGTCAAAAAGCTTACAAAACGCATCAAGACATTATGGCACAAATGCTAGCTGCCATTTTTTCTGAAAACAGTCGTGACTGGTTAAAAAAAAAAAAAAACCCTCTAAAACAATCCAAGTCCATGCTCCTGGTGTGTGCTGAATGACCTCCAATCTTTTCTGTGGCCCTGAAATGCCCTTCACATTCATTTAACAGCATTTCAAAGCAAAAGTCAGCCTTAAATTACGATCACCTACGTCATCCCTAAGAATTCCAGGAACAACCCTGTGGCTTTGTTAGGTCCTCCCTGATTGTTGTGGGAACTGCACTTCTAGAGTTAAAACAAGTACTGTACACAGCATTCTACATAGCAGTCCAGACCAGTGAAGCAGGTCTTGTCTCCATAAAGTGGGATCAGGTTAGGACAACATGTACTTAATGACACCACTCACAGAGCACAGCCTTTGTGTTGAATGTATGCCAGCAGCCTCTACAAACAACAGTGCCCCTGACATACACATGTCACATGTAAAACATGTCACTGACTGACAGACTGTCAGATGCTGCTGATGTTTTGCAGACTTCATTACTTGTATGAGAGATAGATAGATAGATAGATAGATAGATAGATAGATAGATAGATAGATAGATAGATAGATAGATAGATAGATAGATAGATAGATAGACAAACAGACAGACAGACGGACAGATGGGTGGGTGGGTGGATGGATGGATGGATGGATGGATGGATGGAGAATGTGAGTCAGAGAGACAGAGAGAGACAGAGACAGAGAGACACACAAACAGTGACAGGGGTAGAGACAGGAAAATGGGTGGAAGGATCATGTGTGTACCCATTTATGTGTATGCATATGTGCATAATTATGATGAAAGCCATGAGGAAAAAACTCCAACCAATCAACCAGGCAGCCAGCCGGTGAGAAAGAGTATCAGGTCAACCAACTAAACAAAGCTAACTCAAAATTAGTACTGAGTCAACCAACCATTCTACACCAAAACCCTTTTTCAGGGGGAAGAAAAAAACAATCTTTCTCTAAAATCATTTCACCAGAGATCGTTAGAAAGACGTTGAGACAGGGAGCTGTGTCACGTGCTTGGTCACGGCCAATTGCCTTAAAGACATGTTTGTTTCAGACAGGGCGCAAAGGATGATGGGAAGGCGGCATGTTTAGGCAACAGGGGCATTAAAGGAGGAGGGGGGAATATTGGGCAACCTCCCTTCCTTCCGTCCCCACCACAACGTGGAGGTGATGTTGGCTGAGAGGGGGCGATGAGAAAAACAGATGGGGTGTGGGAATAAGGGAGAAGAATAAAGGGGGAAATGACATGGGGGGGGGGGGGGGGGGGGGGAGAAACATCAGGGGATAATGAGAGAGAGAGATGAGCTTGAAGGTTGAGTAAAAGAGAGAGAGAGAGAGACAAGGCAAGGCAAGGCAAGGCAAGGCAAAGTCTTTTATTCGAGGATAATAGATAAGCACTCGTGTGCTTTTTTACATCCAGTCCCCGCCCTTTTCAGGGATACATCAAGTTGAAAATATACTAAACAATAAGACTTTATGCAGTACCAAACACACACAAGAATAAAGGACACTATATATGATAAGGTAATAAAATGCACTCTTTCAGAAGACAAAAATCAGAAGTCAATAAAAAATTTTGATTATGGAAAAAAAGAAAAGCGTTAGTAGATAAGGAGCAAACAAGAGAACAAAATGAAATAGACAACCGAAAACATCAATCCACCACTATCTATCAAAAATTGTACATGTAATATAACTCATACATTTGGATAAAGGGGATTTTTTTTAAAAACTAGCATCCTTATTGGAGGGGGGGGGGGGGGGGCAGACATACTACCAATAAAATTATAATAAAAAAAACAAAAAAACAACAACATAAAACATCCTAGATGTTTCAAAAAAATAGGCATATCATTTTTTTCAATCGGATAATGTTTTACACACACTCACACTCACTCACGCACAGACATACACACAGACACACACACAGACACATACACAGACACACAACACACTCTCACACACACATACACACACAAACATACTCTCACACTCACACACTCACACACACTCACACACACACACACACACACACACACACACAAACACACTCTCACAAACACATATACACACAAACATACACACACACACACACACACACACACACACACACACACACACACACACACACACACACACACACACACACACACACACACACACAAACACACACATACACACACACTCACACACACACATGCACACACAAACACACACATACACACACACTCACACACCACACACACACACACACACACACACACACACACACACACACACCACACCACACACACACACACACGCACGCACGCTCGCACACACACACACACACACATACACACACTCTCACACACACACGCACGCACGCACACACACACACACACACACACAACACACACACACACACACACACACACACACACACACACACACATTTTCACCGGTTCTGACACATTTCATCAATAAACTGCATTCTAAGGAAAATATATGCCTTGAATTCTGAATAAAATCATAAAAAATACACAAATACTCTATCCGCTGTCAGGCACATATTTTGGAATATATATACCGTAATATCATATCAATCTTATGATTACATCATAAAATTTATATTTTTAATCATATATGTGGTAATGGACAAAATTATTCAGGTTTTTTTTTAAATTATTTTTTTAACAATCATTAATTATAATTTTACATAAAATCAATTACATTCGTCACACGTGATTATCAAAAAGGGAGTACAAAATATGACTAAAAATGGTTGGTAATAGGTGAGACATTCGGGGAGAGAAGAGAAAGAGAAAGAGAGAGAGAGAGAGAGAGAGAGAGAGAGAGAGAGAGAGAGAGAGAGAGAGAGAGAGAGAGAGAGAGAGAGAGGAGAGAGAGAGAGAGAGAGAGAGAGAGAGAGAGAGAGAGAGAGAGAAAGAGAGAGAGAGAGAGAGAAAAGAGAGAGAGAGAGAGAGAGAGAGAGAGAGAGAGAGAGAGAGAGATTGTAAGTGTAGGCTACTGATAAGGATGCTAGATATCTTTATTATATAACAAGTGGGATAGTGAAACTCAGTCTTAAAAATCAGCTACAATGATACAATGGTAAGATACATGTGAAACATTTAAACGCGCGCACACACACACACACACACACACACACACACACACACACACACACATACACACACAACATACACACAAACACACACAGAGGGGGGGAGAGGGGGGAGTGTGGTTTGTTATTTTTTATGTTTTAAGTGGTTTAGGAGGTGATTTTTGAAGGTTGTTAATGATTGGTGCTGTTTAATTGAATCAGGAAGGGAGTTCCACAGGGTAGGACCTGAGTATAGTAAACTAGATTTGAACAAGTCTATTCTTGGGATTGGGACTCTTGGCTTTTCCATATTTCTGGAATGATTTATTGGGAAATTATCTTTTAAGGGTGTGGGGACATTTCCTGTCATTATCTTAAACATCATGATGCCTTTGTTATATTTTAGTCGTTGGTGTAGGGGAAGAATATTTAACTGAGTATAATCCCCTTCTAGCAAGGTTGTTTTCTTCAGAAGGACCAGTTTGAGACCACGTTTATACAGGCTAAGTAACGGTTTCATGGTATTTGCACTGGCAGAATCCCACAGGGTTGCTGCATAGTCTATTGAGGATTGTATATAAGCTTGAAAGAACAGTTTCCTTGAGTTGAAGTCAAGAAAGTGTTTAATTTTAGTCAACTGGTAAACTTTTTGGGACAAGTATTTGCATAGATGAGATATGTGGTAGAACCAGCTGAGATTTTCATCAATTGTTACTCCTAGTACTTTGTGGTGAGAGGTTTGTTCAATTGCTTCATTTTTTATGTAGATTTTAAACAGTTTATGTGATAAATTTTGTCGCTTTTGTCTGGTGGTGATAAGCATGCATTTTGAGAGAGAGAGAGAGACAAGGCAAGGCAAGGCAAGGCAAGGCAAGGCAAAATTCTTTTATTCGAGGATAACAGATAAGCACTCATGTGCTTTTTTACATCCAGTCCCCGCCCTTTTCAGGGAAAACATCAAGATAAAAAGATACTAAACAGTAAAACTATATGCAGTACCAAACAACATAGAGGAATAAGGACATTATACATAATAAGATAATAAAAATGCACACATTCAGAAGACGAAAATCAGAAGCCACAATAAAATGATTTTGATTATAAAAGAAAAGGAGAAGCGTTAATAGATAAAGAGCAACCAAACAAACATAATGAAATAAACAACTTAGCAACAAAGAAAAGTCCACCCAAAAATAATTAGCTACAACATTGTTACAACTCATAACAACAAAATTAACTCAGAAGGAACTAAAGATAATACAGTGATTATAATGATGACAATAAGAATAGTATCAACAATAGTGATAATAGTATGATAATAATACACGTAAAACTCATTCCTACACGTAGGTTACACACACACACACACACACACACACACACACACACACACACACACACACACACACACACACACACACACACACACACACACACACACACACACACGCATACATACATACATACATACATACATACATACATACATACATACATACATACATACATACATACATACATACATACATATACGCAACTCACTCACTCATGTACGCTCGCAGGCAAATGCACATACAAATCACACATACACACACACACACACACACACACACACACACACACACACACACACACACACACACACACACACACATACACTTACTCACACTTATATTTATAAGCACATATCCGCAGGCGCACATGTACTTGAGGTGGTAGGTTTTTTTTGTGTTTTTTTTCTTTAAAAAAATTTTTAGTCATAGAAAAAAGAAGAATGATACAAGTCAAACAATCATATCAGGTGACAATATTATCCTTTCTTTTACATTCATACTTCATATAAAAAGGAAGAAACAAAAGCAAACAGCAAAGTTAAAACAGAAAAATAAAAGAAGAACAAAACATCAAAAACTTGAGGTACGACCTATCAACAACAACAACAACAACAAAAAGTCATGCAAATGATAATATTTTAATACAAGGGGAGACGACAAATGAAAACAATTATCCCCCCCCCCCCCCCACACACACACACACCCCCCCAACACCCAACACCCAAGAGAGAGAGAGAGAGAGAGAGAGAGAGAGAGAGAGAGAGAGAGAGAGAGAGAGAGAGAGAGAGAGAGAGAGAGAGAGAGAGAGAGAGAGATATATTTCAACAATGGCAGATACAAGACACAACAAACCACAGTCCTAGACAAAAAAAAAAAAACCAAACCAAGAATTGTCTGACTGGTACTCGGCTTTCCTCCTGGCACACAGACGATAATCTATTTTGAGATGGTTTTTCAAGTCATCAATGCATTAAAACTTTCCCCTCATGTTCCACACCATTTCTCTTAAGAATCCTACACAAGCACCTAATCGACATCCTAAAGCCTTGCACTAACCCTGGACAAAGTGACCAGCCACCTTGGCTAAGCAGTTAGGGCCTTGGGTTACAGACTGAAAAGTCACAGGTTTGAATCCCATGTGTCACAGAGATTTATCAGACTTCAGCCGGCTGCTACCCAGAGTGACCTTGCTATGGGCTTTTTGAGAAGACTGGAACCACACAGTCGAACTTCATTCATTTGATGGATACAATTTTGAGAAGTGTTGCTTTAATAATCTCACCAACACTGCATGTTTTTGTATCTCTCAGAGTCAGGGAACCCTTGGCTATAATTATGAAAGGAATCAGAGAGTACAACCCTATCAGAAGTCTCAAAGCAGATACACTTCCATAGCAGCATTGTCACACCATCCTTATCATGATAAACCATTATGTAGTAAAAGAAAATTGTCTCTGATTATGTGGCTCATCAACAATGAGGCAACAAACAAAAGCCCCAAAACAAGAACAGAAAATCTTGGACTAATTGCATTAATTTTTATGCCAACTATTGATCTCTGACAAACTATTCAGGGTATTTCATGAACTTCTTGATGTTCTGCTAGTGTAAAACGTTACTGAAAGGAAGACTGCTGATGGCCAATCTGCAAACAAGTTCCTGTTTTGTCGTTCCTGGTCTAGTGCTCCAAGATTGACCCAGTTTCAGATTTATATTTGTGACCGGTTTATTCTCCCACCATTCAGGTGGCTGCATTCCCGCTGTGGCCATGGTGACAGCACAACGCCTGTAGCTGTGTGCAGACATTAACAAAAGGTTTGTCAGCTGTTCCTACAGCACTTGAATGGTCAACTCTTCTGGAAGGCAACATGGCAATATGTTATGTGTACATTCCCACATTGGGCCATGGTTTATAGTCTCATCAAAAGGACGTTGATATTCAGTTTGAATTTCTCATCACACTTTGGAGAAAGGGCAAGGCTGGGAGTTGAAGGAAAATCTCACAGCTAACATGTAAGGTATGTGAGCATCTTATCTGTCCAGCCACTTTCCTTCTCAACAAGCTGACCTGAAAGGTGGAAACCATTCAATCCCCCCTAATCTACCACCTTCCAACACAATTGCAACCCACCACCAAAATCGTGATTAGAGACTTATTGCCTTATTCACAGGTCCTAATTATTCTGCTTAATATACGCAGTTGTTTCAGTTACTACACACAAAAACTGTAGTTTGCTAAACCCAGCTCTCATTGAAACTTTCTCTTCTGAAGAAAAATAATCTTCCTTGTACTAGCTCCAGTCCCCCATAGAGATGCCAGGGCTGTCAGTATAACTAGCATCCCCACTTTCTGGAAATTATGTGCAAAGTATTTCCCTGTTTCTATCCCCCTCTTGTTTCTGCCCTGTTTTTATTGCTCCTGTCACCAACTCCTTCTTGTCTATGTTCTACCTTCATGATCCATTCTCCTGCCTTTTTTCCAGAAAGACCTAAAACATAGCAATTCTCTACCACACCCAAGTCAGATGAGCTGAGCCTTACTTGTTGTTGAATTCTACAGAGCTAAACTGCCTGTAGATTTTGAATTCTTTTAAAGTTTTCTACCCCAAACTGACATAGTCTACTCCTGAGACAATTGTCTGTGTGCATGACAAGCTATCAAGCTGAAATTTTGTCACAAGCTAGATATATCTTTGTACTTGCATTTTAAAGACAAGTTTACATGTCTGGTCACAAAATGTCGTGTCGTTGTCACCTTATTTGTCACCAATCACAGGTAAAAGTATGTTGTATACAATAAACCAGCAAAATATATATGGAATAGACACAAATTCATACATGTAAGTGTTGAATAAAGAACTGATGCCTAGCTAACGTGTTTATTAATGTTTGTGTGCAATTGTACTTCAAGGATGTGTCACACAATGTCCTCATAACACCTATTGTTTTATATGTCTTGATGAGGCATACTTTTTGTTTAACTGGTTTTTTGTCTTTTGAAAACAAGGAATATTCAATCAATATCTTACCTATATACTGCATTTCAGATGTCTATGTCTTACCACATGTTTGTTAAGTGCACAGAAGTGTAATATTGTACATAAGTGTCACATTGTCACCAGTGTCACCACACAGGTGTGACAAACATGAAACAACACAGAACTTCTGTAATTCTACAACATTTTAATCGTGATAGCCTTTAAAGTAGTCATAGTGATGGCACAGGGACACATCACATCACAGAAAGCACAAAATGTGGATGTGTCGGGGGTGTACCTATCGCTGTCACCTGTGGCATCTTGGCAGACTTGAGGTCTATTTTTCTTTTCCTTCTCGGTATTTTCGTCATCAGCAAATC
>CM060333.1:54345519-54405519 GCA_030674155.1 Stramonita haemastoma
AGTATTAGTAAAAAAAAATTAGTAATAGTTGCTCTACATTGGATGTTTTTGCAGTATTTTGTCCTTGAGCATTAAAAGGAAAGGGAAAAAAAGGAGGCTGGTTACTCGCGTGGAACAGTGAATAGAATTATCTCACTTTTTCTCCATAATCAATAGGAAATCATATCCTTTGCCAGTGCAGCAAATGTATAAATCAAAAGATTTGAAGGCATTCAATACGGATGTTGAATCAACAAAAAGAACTACCCAAATATTTTTTTCTGCAAAATCTACTAAATAACTTGAAGTGTTCTGGCTAAAAGTTCAGCACTAAACATGAATGTTTACATAAAATTATGGTCATTTGTTAACTTAAAAAAGGGGAGCATAAAAGGGGCACCCATATGTATTGTTTCTAAAACTGATTTGTCATTAAAGACTTGAAGACAATTTTTGTAGTAATCATGACTATAAGATCTCAGAGTAGAAGTTAAAACGTTAATGTCTTTATGCTTTGGGTTTTTTTTTCATTCTTCAGCTACAACACCAAGCTTCACCTATAGTGAGATTTTGCATATTAGACCGTTTTTGTTTTACCTATCATTAAGGTAGCTGCATTCCGACTTCTTAGATGGTGTCCAAACAGAACCCATGTGTTAATGCGTTTTTAAATGTTGTTTCCTTCCTACCTGCACAAAACTTCCTACTCTTAAAAGAGGGACACAGAATATGTTAAGTTTTGATAATGCTTTGTACAGTTCTAAAGTCATTGTAGCATCCAGTAATTTAGCCTATAGTTACATTTGTAGGAACACTAAGAAAGTAACACCACACAAAAACCATACCAGCCAGCCAGCCAACCACCCAGCCAACCTCCAGCAAAGCAAACACACAGAACACATCATACAGAGCGATAACAATAACACCACAACACCCACAACAAACAACAACAGAAACAGCTTTCCTCAGAGATAAAAGGCTGCCACAAAAGTTATTCCGGCAAGGATTGTGTCCCTTGCTTTGTCACGGCCAATTGTATAAAAGACATGTTTGCTTCAGATGGGGCGCAAAGGACTATGGGAAATGGAAATGGCGGCGATAAAATGGAGGGCATGGGGGGTTGAACAAACTTCTAGGCCAGAAAAGGGAAATGGTGTTGGCTGGAATGGCCGAGAGTAGAAAGTGGCGTGGAGAGGGGAATGAGAGGAATGGGGAGGGGACGATAAGGAAAACAGAGACATCACAGAGCTGTGACTTTGAAGATCAGGAACCCATTGTATTTTCTTTCTTCTTTTTTCTTTTGTTTCGCCAATAATGGAATAATCTCCCATGTGCTTTCTTTTACATCTAGTCTCCGCGTGCACACCACACACACACACACACACACACACACACACACACACACACACACACACACACACATACACACACGCTCGCGTGCGCACACACACACACACACACACACACACACACACACAACAACAACAACAACAACAACAACATCAATAACGCCAACAACAGCAAACAAACACACAAAAGAACAGCACCCAAAACAATTAACCATCAAAGAACAAACTAACAAAACAAAAAAGAAAGCGCAAACAACAACAAAAGTGCCCAACAACAAACAACAAAAACACGGAAACACAGAGACACACACAGAGAAAACTTACGTATTTTTGTTTTTTTCAAATCATCTAAGCACTTACACACACACACGTTCATACCCACACCCATATCCTTTCTCCCCATATAACATCATGCACGGCACGTACAAAAAGAAAACAAGGAACAAACCCCAACAGAAAATGGATTCAGAGCAAAAACTAAGACAATGACATCCATTCCCTCCCCTCTCCCAATACCTACTCGCGCATGCGCGTGTGCTTATTGACTTAAAATAAAAATACAAAATTATTTCCAAGCTGGCAATATAGAATAGTGCACCAGCTTGGACATCAGCAACAATTTAAGTGATCCAATACAAAGGGGAAAAACAGCAAAAAACAAAAATAACATATAACTAAAAAACACATACTACAAAAAAACATAGACACAAACAGTAAAATACAAACCTCAAAACCAAACCAAATAAACAACAACACACCCACGCGCGCGCGCGCACAAACACACACACACTCACACACACTCCACACACACACACACACACACACACACACACACACACACACACAGAGTCACACACACACACACACACACACACACACACACACACACACACACCACACACACTACTGGAACCAAAGTATATCAAGGTACAGTATCTTATTAACTCATCAGCGAACGGTTCTCCTAAAAAAGGTATTAATACACACATCAGACAGTGTAACCTAGGGTCATACTACATTTATAATGATAATTATAGCATCAGTGACAACTTCCCACGTTCCACGCACACATGCTACATGCAACATTATAATTATTGATGTTACCAACATAGACACTATAAAAACATATTCAAGTGAAACAGGAGAAAGGATGATGCGCAAATTAGATGTAAAAGTACAAGTTTACAATTCGTGTTTTAACCACTTATTTGTGATATATTATTTACATGCGTTTTGAAATGATTTCTGTTTTTGATACATTTCAATATTTTTGAGCTTATACCATAAGTCACTGCCTGAATATAAGAGGTTCGATTGTGTGCGTGCGCACGCGTGTGTAGTGTTTGTGTGTGTGTATGCGTGTGTGTCTATGTGCGTGTGTGCGTGCGTGAGTGAGAGAGACAAGGGTGGAGAGGGTGTATGTGTGTGTGGAGCTTATACCATAAGTCACTGCCTCAAAATAAGAGGTTCGATTGTGTGCGTGCGCGCGCGCGCGCGCGTGTGTGGTATGTGTGTGTGTGTCTGTGTCAATCAATCAATCAATCTATCAATCAATCAATCAATCCATCAATCAATCAGTTTTATTCACTTTTTGCAGGCCATAAGACCCATATGAACACAAAACATGAAAAGCAACCATGTAGCAGTCGAGGTGATATAGTACAGTAAGCACTGCAGTCTTTTTTTGTAGGCACCAAAAAGACCTATATGTTTCTGATTTTTAGACATTCAATTACATAAACTGCCAAATTCACAATCAATTTGTCAGAAGGGTTTAAGCACAGTATCTGAACCTTAAAGCCCGAAGGGAACCTGTGATAATAGAGGGGGATATAACACTTACGTAAAGTTGCATATCTTGGGCATATGAGCAAAAAGTGACACAAATCTTCAATGGCAGATCCATCACACTGAACACAATAGGGATTTACAGGTGTTTTCTTATAACGAGGAATTCCTTTCAGTGGCGCTGTCTGGTGTGTGTGTGTGTGTGTGTGTGTGTGTGTGTGTGTGTGTGTGTGTGTGTGTGTGTGTGTGTGTGTGTGTGTGTGTGTGCGTGCGTGCGTGAGTGAGAGAGACAAGGTTGGAGAGGGTGTATGTGTGTGTGTGTGCGCGCGTGCGTTCGTGCGTGTGTGTTTGTGTGCGTGAATGTGTGTATACTTGCATGTGTACAGTTTGATACTGAAACAGCAAACGCAACAGATCTATGAGAGACACATAACTTTGTTCCCAGAAGAAATAGAAAAAAAAGAAGAAAGCCACGAAAAGAAAAACTATGTAGATACAAAGTAAAGAGCAATGTACAATACGTTCGTTAGCTCAGTCTTTTTTGTGGGAGGGGGGTCTTCTGTCTTTCAATAATTCTCACTATCACCACCTTTCTCCCTTCTAGATCCCATCATTTGTGTTATCGTTACAGCAAAATACCCTCTTTAATATCATCCCCCTTTGATGAGCTTGGAAAACATGACACGTGAGTGGCTTCCCTTGCAGTTAATGGCGGCTCCCCATCTTCTGTTGGCTGTGGAAAGACGGGGGCTGGAACAAAGAGCGCGAGTTATGACCAGCTTACCTCCCCTCTTGGCTGCACACCCCCTTTAGTGTTGGCCCCTTTTTCTTCTGTTTTCCTATCACCACTACTCTTGCCTTCACACAGCACGTACTAAGGCATCCACAGAAATAAACAACATGCTTTGTGAAAGACTAGCTTCTGACTCAAAACGGATATGATTTTGCACAAATTTGGTAGCTTTGGTTTCTTTAATTCTGGCAAACACTGAACCCCCTCAGCCTTTTGTGGTCTGTTAGCTTCCTAACCACAATATGTCTACGCAGGGTCAACACTGTAGGAACACAAGCAATCTTAATTTTGATGATCATTTCCAACTTTTTTAGTGACTACCGGGTATTGTTTTATGTCCTCAATCCTAAAAACAAGTATGCAGTGCATTTTTTCATACATTAACATATTTGTGAAAATCAGCAGATTTTTTTTTCTAATTAATATTCTATTAGAAGATACGACATGGCCTAGAAGCTTAAGGTGGAGTGTAGCCCTTTCTTCCTCATGACTGCCTGCAGGGTTAGGGAGGGTGCAGCCATAGCAAGCAGTCTACACTTTGCTAAGTAAGGAGCAAGCTACACTTCATATCCTCTCCCTTACTGATAAAGAGACATGAGTGTGATCAGCCATAATCTGGTTTATGCTTACATTCATTTACCTTCATTTTGGCTTGCTTGTTTATTCAGTTTGTTCCACTTTTGTGCCTGCTTATCTTGTTACAGTTGAGCCAGTAAACCAAGCGCCAGTGTATAGAATGCATGTAGTGTGAGTGTGCTATCACAACAGTATAGAATGCATGTAGTGTGAGTGTGCTATCACAACAGTATAGAATGCATGTAGTGTGAGTGTGCTATCACAACAGTATAGAATGCATGTAGTGTGAGTGTGCTATCACAACAGTATAGAATGCATGTAGTGTGAGTGTGCTATCACAACAGTATAGAATGCATGTAGTGTGAGTGTGCTATCACAACAGTATAGAATGCATGTAGTGTGAGTGTGCTATCACAACAGTATAGAATGCATGTAGTGTGAGTGTGCTATCACAACAGTATAGAATGCATGTAGTGTGAGTGTGCTATCACAACAGTATAGAATGCATGTAGTGTGAGTGTGCTATCACAACAGTATAGAATGCATGTAGTGTGAGTGTGCTATCACAACAGTATAGAATGCATGTAGTGTGAGTGTGCTATCACAACAGTATAGAATGCATGTAGTGTGAGTGTGCTATCACAACAGTATAGAATGCATGTAGTGTGAGTGTGCTATCACAACAGTATAGAATGCATGTAGTGTGAGTGTGCTATCACAACAGTATAGAATGCATGTAGTGTGAGTGTGCTATCACAACAGTATAGAATGCATGTAGTGTGAGTGTGCTATCACAACAGTATAGGATGCATTTAGTGTGAGTGTGCTATCACAACAGTATAGGATGCATTTAGTGTGAGTGTGCTATCACAACAGTATAGAATGCATGTAGTGTGAGTGTGCTATCACAACAGTATAGAATGCATGTAGTGTGAGTGTGCTATCACAACACTCAGGGAGTAGTCCCTGGCCAGTGTAAAAGCAAAACTAAAGGCAAGCATACACCCAGACATGCTGGTGATGTAGCTGTGAGAGGCAGCTATGACCAATAGGCAGCAGAACCCTTTCTTCATCTTGTCCTTGTTCCTTGGCTAGAGTCTCCAGGTTCACACATGATAGAGTTCTCTGTGTGTTACCCACTGCCCGCCATTAAGATAGCTGCACTCTGACTTCGGGTATGGTAATATGACATCAGTGTGTATGTGTTTTCAAAATTGTACCATCCATTCCGGCATGCAATGGCCTACTCTTCTAAATGGTGGAAGGAGTGTATGTGTACTCTGTGTGTGTGTGTGTGTGTGTGTGTGTGTGTGTGTGTGTGTGGAGAGAGAGAGAGAGAGAGAGAGAGGGAGGAGGAGAGACAGAGGCACAGAGAGAGAGACAGAGAGAGACTTCTTTCCAGCATACATCCATCCTTTCAACTCCTGTCAACAATTCACTGCTACTACCACACCTACACCTCGCTTCCCTCCCTTCCTCCTCTCCTCCTCCTCCTCCTCCTCCTCCTACTCCTCCTACTCTCCCCCTGTCGTCATTACAGCAACAACACTTTCCTCCAACATCCTGGCTCTTTGATGCACTTGACAGATGAGACAACAGAGTGGCTTCCCTTGCTATTAATGGCGGCTCCCCATGTTCTCTAGGTTCTGGAAAAAAACTTGGGCTGGAACAGAGGTTAGTCTGGTGTGAGTTGTGACCAGCTTACCTCCCCTTTTCTCCCTCCTCATGAGAGATAGACAGATATAGATTTTTTTTCGAGGATAATGGAATAAGCACACATTAGCTTTTTTTACATCCCGTCACCGTGTGTATGCAGTTTTTGTAAATTTTTCATCCGTTCCCGACGGCACACATTGGCCTACTCCTCCGTAAGGTGAAAGGGGTTTTAACGTGTACGCAAAATGTTCTGCGTGTGTTCGCAAACGGAACCTCGGTTTATAGTCTCATCCTCTTGAACAAGATTCCAACACAGGTCAGCAAATCACTAGCGCATCATTCTAACCACCAGGATATCCACAGAGAGAGAGAGAGAGAGAGAGAGAGAGAGAGAGAGAGAGAGAGAGAGAGAGAGAGAGAGAGAGAGAGAGAGAGAGAGAGAGAAGAGAGAGAGAGAGAGGCAAACAGACAGACAGACAGAGACAGACAGAGGGAAAGATACACACACAGAGGGAGAAAGACAGAGACAGAGAGAGAGACAGAGACAGAAAAGTCATGGGCAGGATAGCACTGATACTAAGTACTTGAGTCCACAGTCTTTTTAATGTTAGGGCCTATGTGTTTTTTTTCATTCTGAACAAAGAGCTAACTCATTTAATCATTCACTTATTTATTCTTGATTTTATTTATATCTACTTCTTGTTTTTTACTCTCATATATGCGTTTTTGATAATTTCCTTATGTGCTAATCCAATTGTCTATCTTTGTTTTATACATATATTGCACATTTGTTTGATTTTTCACATTTGTGCTATGTACTTATGTTGCTCTCTTTTTTTTTGCTTGTTTTCTTTCCAGCTTCCTAATTTCTTTTTTATTTTATTCCCCAAACCCCTTTGTCCATCCTTCCCTCCTTCCCTCACTCCCTCCCAACCTCTCTTTCTCTTCCCCCCTCTCCCCCCTCCTCTCTCTCTCTTCCCCCGCCCTCTCTGTCTCATCCCCCCCCTGTCTCTCTAAAACACACACAGGCATGCACACACACACACACCTGGACACAAACATGCGCCTACACATGCACATGCACGTAAGCATGCACACATGCACATGCATGCATGTGCATACACATACACACATGCATGCTAGCACATGTACATAAAACTATGCACACACAAACACACAGATGTGTCTACATATGCACACGCATGTACGCATGCATGTACACACACACACACACACACACACACAAACACACACGGGGACACACACACGGGACACACACACACACACACACACACACACACACATACACACACACACACACACACACACACACACACACACACACACACACAACAACACAGGTGTGTGCACATATGCAGTCGCATGTACACATACATGTACACACATACACAGACACACGACACAAACACACGTGCACAGACACACAGACAAACGCACGCACACACACACACACAAACTGATTTAATGCCTGGATCTCTGAAAAGTACTATGGATTCATGTGCCACTACAGCTTAGCAGGGAGCAAACATTCTCAGTACAAGGACAGGTGTCCTAGCAGCCAGGATGTAGGGAGCATCACAAGACAGTGACGTCATTCTAATGTTGTAATGATAATGGCCTCTTTCAGAGTATGGGTGAGTACACACCCACAACGTGCCAAGGAATATTCGTCTTATTAAGTCTTACCATAGTCTCAGAAGTGCATGGGAAAACCGAATCTGAGGTCACCATGAGACTAGAGCAACTGGGACCACCGAGTTTTGCCATATTATTGTTTTACTGCATGTTGATCAATGATAATGAGGATAATGTAATGCTGCTGCTGTCGAAGTGCTTCTGCTTTGAGACTAATTGACGGGGTTTGTACTCTACGCTTACTATCGAAATGTATCCCTGGCCAGCCAGACCCGAGAGATACAGACACCTGCTATATTTTATTTAATTTGAGCAACGCTCTTAAACTTGCATCAGTGAAATGGATAAAGCTCGATTGTGTGCTCCCAGTATTCCCACTAAGCTCACAGCACACTCACTCTGGGTAGGAGCTAGCGGGAGTCCGAAAAAAATCCCTATGACTCTTATGGGAATCGAACCGCGACCTTCCAGTCCAAAATCCAAAGCGATAACCACTGTGCCATGGCTGCCGGTAAAAATTGCTATAGGCATCAGCAGAGCCATGGTCCGTGATGCACGAGGAAAGTGGTGAGTTCTGTTCACCCACAGAGGGCGCTGACCTACTAGGCATGCGCACTTCACTGTTCAGTTGACTCCAGTTTGCTGCTGAACTGGACAAGACGCATTGACTGTTACTGCTCCTTGTAGAGTTGTGTGGCCACAGGTAAGCGATGTCTTTCTTTTAACGACTTCAGGCTAGTCATTTATAACTACTGTTACACATTTGAATTTTAAAATGAAAAGGGAGAAGATTATGAACAATTATCTAAATTTTGGGGTAAAAAAAAACGGGGATAAAAGACGAAGTAATGTGGCAAACATTCCGTGTGCTCCCATTGCTGCCTGGCTTTACGAGTTTTCTCAATCTTTCTACGCTGAAATGAATTTTTTGCCAGTGCCATGTCAAAAACCACAAAGCTACTCTGCATCTTGCCACCTCCACCCCCTGTTTTACCTAAACGAAGCATTAAAAAGAATGGGGACGGCATCCAACTGTGTCTTTCTGCTGGTGCTAAGTTCACAGTTCACAGTGAATATTTTTTCTCCTGTTCAGTGTCCAACAAGCGTGATGCTTTGTGTCTCTAATTTCCTTTTTTTTACGTGTCTAGAATATAAGGTAAGGTATGGACTGGGTAAATAAGGTAAACTCTGTGGTCAGCAGAAGGCAATGGACAGGTTGAATTGAAAATCTTTGTCACTGCAAATCTTTGAATGAAAAAAATAGCCATGTAAACTAAGGAATGTGGTGGTCATAGAGGAGTTGTCTGCATCTAATAACAGGTTAGGTGGCGGGATAGCTCAGTGGATAGAGCGCTCGTTTAGCAGCGTGAGCGTGGTTGCCAGTTGGATGGGTGACCATTTGTGCGCCATGGCTACAGTACAGTCCCCCAGTTCACCAGCTGTAAATGAGTACCTGGCCTCTTTATGGTCAGGGAAGGTAAAGCAACGAGGGAGAGGAAATGGGCACCGCCCTCAACATGCTGGCCCCTAGAGAAGCTGAGGTCTCTGATGCCTCCCTCCCCTACCACCGCCTAGGTTATGGGACACCTTTACTTTTTACCTTTTTATTAATCGGTTACCCCCTTGCAGCTCTAGTGTCGGTATTACGTTAAGCCAGCTTGTAGGCATGCATAATTCCTCCCCCACCCCCACCCCCCCAAAAAAGTAAATAACCTAAAGCCAAAAATTGACGTCTTCCCGACATCTGTACGATTTAAATGATTACTTGCTGTGCTTCCAGTTTGGCAAGTGTCTGGAGAAAAAAACAACATATCCATGTTTGTTGCAGACTGGTAAACAGTAAACTGGGTGCAGATTGTTCCACTGCACTGAGTTACCTGCCTTGAGACGTGACAAGAGACCTTATGTTCCGAGCGCGAAGATGGCGCCAGTTTACACAGATCTGCACTGAGATCGATTTGTTACTCCGGTTATTCTCCTCTGCGGCTTTCCAGCAAGCTGGCGATGTATTGGAGCTATTGTTCCGCACGCAGACCCAAACTTGGAGCTAGGGTAGGTACTTCATGTGTATTTCATTGTGCAAGCTTCAGCTTCCAAATCCTGGTCTTTTCTTTTAGCCTAAGCAGCCATTTTAACATTTTGATACAGGCGTTTTTATCTTAAAAAAAAAAAGATATTCAATTTTTAGAAGGTGAATTCATGTTGAGAGACGCGTCTGTCTGTCTGTCTGTGTCTGTCAATCTGTCTGTCTGTCTGTCTGTCTGTCTGCTCTCTCTCTCTCTCTCTCTCTCTCTCTCTCTCTCTCTCTCTCTCTCTCTCTCTCTCTCTCTCTGTCTCTCTCTCCGTTTCTCTCTCTCTGTAGCTCTTCCTCTGTCTCTGTCTGTGTCTCTCTCTGGTTGTGTGTCTCTGTCTGTCTGTCTGTCTGTCTGTCTGTCTGTCTGTCTGTCTGTCTGTCTGTCTGTCTGTCCGTCCGTCCGTCCGTCCGTCCGTCCGTCCGTCCGTCCCTCTCTCTCTCTCTCTCTCTCTCTCTCTCTCTCTCTCTCTCTCTCTCTCTCTCTCTCTCTCTCTCTCTCTCTCTCTCTCTCTCTCTCTCACAAACACATACATCTATAGGCATCCACAAATATAATGTGCACACACACACACACACACACATTTAAGGACACTTTCATATCTATAACACATTTGTTTTTGTTTGCCAGATGTTTCCCATCCAGGTTGTACGATGTGAAACATGGTGATAACGTAACCTTGTAAGGCCCTTGTTATCAAAGGATTAAGAATGGAGGATAAAGGAAATCTTTGGATCTGGGATATTCGAGATTTACAGCTTCAGGGTGGAGATATGTTGTGCTCATAGTTTTCGGAGATGTGTTTTCGGAGATGTGTTGGTTTCGGAGATGTGTTGTGCTCATAGTTTTCGGAGAGATGTTGTGCTTCAAAGTTTTCGGAGAGGTGTTGATTTCGGAGATGTGTTGTGCTAATAGTTTTCGGAGATGTTTTCGGAGAGATGTTGTGCTATAAAGTTTTCGGAGAGATGTTGCTTTCGGAGAGATGTTGTGCTTCAAAGTTTTCGGAGAGATGTTGGTTTCGGAGATGATGTGCTCCATACATTTCGGAGATATGCTGGACTACATAGACTTCACAGACATGTTCAAACGAGAACCTGCGCAGTGTCTACCATGCTCACAAAAGACACCGGTCTCATTTTTTTTTTTTTTCCTTCTGCTCTGGCCAAAGTTTGCTCCTGAGGGTCTGTCTGTTCTGCATGGCTGCCTGGTCAGCTGTCTTCAAATGATCACTGGACACCAAGCTTCTGGTTGCATCAATGCTCCTCACTAAAAGAACTAAATAAAATGGATAGAACTTTAAACTGAAAATGATAGATTTTTTTAAAAAAGCAAGCAACTCCACCTTCCCCCAAAAGCTAGGAGAGAATAGACTTAGCAACAAAAAAAAACTGAAAATGTAGCCAACAAAACTAAAACTGAGATAAAACTAAAGCACTAGAGAACAACATAATCATCTAAACCAAAAAAGACTAAAACTAGAACCAAAAAGGGGAGAAGGTGGAGTTAAGAGGAGAGCAATCCTGGTACCAGTGATCTGGGTGTCTCCGTCTACAAAGGTTTGAGACATGGGCATGAGGGGCTGGACTCGTTACTCCATTCTGATATCATTTGTCATGTGGGCCTGTGACTGTCACTCCATTCTTACATCATTACAGTGGTCTGAGGGATTGTGACTCCTGTCACTCTATTTTTACATTGTTTCAGTAGTCTCGAGGGGCTGTAACTCCATTCTTACCTTTCAGTGGTCATTAGGGGCTGTAACTCTTGTCACTCCATTCTTTGATAATTTCCTTGGGAAAGATCCCTCCTCCTCCTTATCCTTTGATACATGGGTCCTAACCGGGTGGTTAAAGTCATGTGGATCATACGTGCCTGTGACCTGACAAGTGTGAGAGCAGCCAGCAGGACCTGAGCTTTCGGAAAGGTAAGCTATTTTACTCTTCCTGCCCCTCTGTCTTATTTTATTTTTCTTGCAGATATTTTTTTCAGCCCAGTCTGCTTTTGTAAGTCAATTGTTCACAATTTCTGTCCATCATAGCTTTTGTCTGCTTAAATTTCAGGAAATTTACTTTAAACTTGCCAATTTTCCCCTTTCTTACTCTATTCCAACTCACTTTATCTTTACCTCTCCTCTTACTCGAGTATTTCACTACTTAATGACTTCTTTAATGGTCTATTCTTAATTCTTTTTATCATAATCATCTATTTTCCTGCACACTTTTTCCTCTGTTTTTTTCATTTCCCTGTCATTCACGTTGTGATGTACATCTGTTTCACCAGGAGTGCCACCGAAGTCGACTATCGCCAGGCACTGTTCCATGTTGCTCCAGAGAAAAGAACCGGGCGCCAGTGGAGATCTTCCCAGGACCTGCATTTCCTTTGGAACAGACCTCAGTGCTGTGCTGAAGAATCTGTCAGCAGTTTGGTGCTACCACTGATGCTGCAACAACCTGCATGAGGGGGGGGGGGGGGGGGGGGGGGGCAAGACGTGCTTCTGACATCATACAGGTGAGAAAATTGCTGTTTTCATACTCGACTTTTAAATGTAATTTATGCAATCTGAAAATGAGCAGGCTGCTCTGTTGAAATACATTGACAAGTTATTGGTAGAGAAATAAACATGCTGAGTGTGGAGATAATTTTGGTAACTGATGTGTAAAAAGAAATTTGTTTGAAAATCGGTTGTTACGGGCAACTTGTTTTAAAACCAATTAATAGAGGAATTGGGACAGTGTGTTAAGAGAATAATTTTAAATGTTTATTTTTAAAGCAATGAAATGAAATGACTTCTACTTCAGCTCAAAACGTTGATTATTTTTATTATGAGAGGGCAGTATTTACTTTGCTTTAAAATGTTATTTTCAAATGAGTAGTTTTTTAGATGATGCTATTGGATTTCCAGTAATGTTGGTTATAGATATGATAGTTTTCCGCTGTTTTGTGGAATGTAAATTCATTTTCTTTTTCTTAGATCAGTCTTATATCCTTGAGAATATGTCTCTCTCTGTCTCTCTGTGTTCTCTCTCTGTCTCTCTCTCTCTGTCCTCTGTCTGTCTCTCTCTGTCTCTCTGTGCTCTGTCTCTGTCTCTCTGTCTGTCTCTGTCTCTGTCTCTCTCTCTGTCTCTCTCTCTGTCTCTGTCTCTGTCTCTGTCTCTCTCTCTCTCTCTCTCTCTCTCTCTCTCTCTCTCAACAAATTAAGACTGATCTAAGAAAAGTATATGATGAATTTCCACTAAACAGCGGAAAACTCATCATTTGATTTTTATTTTCGGTCCTGGAATAAGTGTTTTTTGTTTTACCTTATCATTGTCTCTCTGTCCTTATTTCTTGTGTGTTGTTTGGTACTGGGTATGGTCTATTGTTCTTGGTATTTGGATCATTGTTGTTGTTGATTAGTTAAAGGATGGGGTTTTTAGTCTTGATCTTATCCCTGATAAAGGCGAGGACTGGATGTAAAAAAGCACACGAGTGCTTATTATCCTCGAAATAAAAGAATTTGTCTTCACTTATCTTGCCTTGTCTGTCTGTCTGTCTGTCTGTCTGTCTGTCTGTGTCTCTGTCTGTCTGTCTGTCTGTCTGTCTGTCTGTCTGTCTGTCTGTCTGTCTGTCTGTCTGTCCTGTCTGTCTCTCTCTCTCTCTCTCTCTCTCTCTCTCTCTCTCTCTCTCTCTCTCTCTCTTCTCTCTCTCTCTCTCTCTCTCTCTCTCTCTCTGCCCCCTATTGTTGTCGTCTTCCCCCCTCTCCCCCCCTCTCTCTCTCCCCATCTCCCCCCTTCTCTCTCCTCCCATTTCCCTCACTCCATAGACACCTGCCTTATTTACCTCCTTTTTTACTCTCATCTGTTGACTGCTTTCAGGGCTTGGAGACTAAGGACCAGTGAGCTGCAATGGAGGCTGAAGACCCATCATGAACTGGCTGTTTTGTTATAGCCATGTAGGGTATTTTTACAAAGTAAATCGTCTGATCATGGTGTCGATTTGACACTTCGTATCGACGTTGAACTGCATGCCTCTCACTCTACATCAACATACTCCTTTCCTGATCTCTACCACTACTTAAAGGTTTGGATTTTGGGGGTGGGGGGAATCATCTCATCCCTGGGTTGTTTTATAGAAAATTCTATAGCACTTGTCAATAGTTTAGTGATGTGTATTGCAACATTCCATCAAAAATGTGTGCCATTGTGTTCAAAAGTATTTGGTTTCGGCTTCGAATTTATCATTGGTTTATGAGGCTAGGGGGATACAGAGCAAGTTCAGCAATATTTGAAGTAAAAAACTATCAAAACATTGTGGAATCTAGAATTTCTCAGACGGAAGACCCGGATGATTCATGTGGTGTAAATGTCGGTTTTTATTATTCACAGTAACTGTTTTGTTTGTGTAGTTCTGGTAAATCTCAAAGAAGTGGAACAAAACTGAATCTGTTGTGCAAGTTAAGACAGGACGCAGTGATTTATTAGTAGCACGCAACACTTTATCAGAAGGTGGCTAAAACTCGTGTAAAGGAGCTTCTGAAAACTTGCTACCATTTGTTTTATGCAAACATGCTGTGACAATTGGCATTGAAAATTCATGCTTAGTTACTTGGTTTAGTCGTCTCCTGCACATCATGAACAAATGAAAAATGGTCTGGGATTCAGAACCACGCCTACATGACACTCCCCCAGTGATTGAGCTTTTGTTTTCCAATTTCTGTGTGTGTAAGCTGTTATGTATGACTAGCTTTAACAAGTTTTGTATTTACGCTCACATTTCCTCTATAGGGGAACACTCCCCAATTTGTGCGTATTTTAACATGTCTGCTTTCACTGGGATGTGCATACAGGTTTACAAAATGTTTTCCTAATGTTTTGTAATATTACTGTAAAAAGATTTTTTTTTAGAAAAACAAAAAGGGAAATTGCAACTGAGTATTTCATGCATTACATTATCTCAAGTTAACCCGTTAAAAGCATATGACCATAGAAGATAGGTGAATATTAGTGTTATTAATTTTGAGCAGATGAATTATCTATATAGTTCAATAGGAACGATCTTGCAGAGTTATTGTTTGGTTATGATGGAACTCCACATTGTACAAAAAATAATTAAAATGAATAAGCTGGTATCCTCTGTGTACGGTTATTACAAAAACAGTGCATTTAGATGTTCACTATTTCGATTGCATCTAGTTTGTACAAAAAAAATCCAAACAAAAATCTTGGTGTTGGCGATAGTTCGAGTAAAATATAAATATATGTTCTAGAACAGTTTGATACTGTACTACAAAAATCCTTAAACCAATTTCACCTCAAGTTGGAATAGAAGTGTGATAGATTGGAATAAGATGTGTGTATTCATTTGGTAAATAGCTTTGTATGGGTAGATGTCATAAATATTTGGCTACGTACTTTTTTCTTTTTTAACATATATGGTTTACACTGAGACTTCTGTGATTAAAAAATAAGGCTGCCTTTGGAGACAAATGATTTTTCAAGAAAAGTTTCATTACTCTAAAAAAAAACCCAAAAAACTTTAAACCCCCCCCTCTCCCCATCCCAACCACCACCAATGTGTGTCAAGGTGGCAAAAGAGTAGCCATCAATCCTTATTGGAAATGTGCTTCAGGTGTTTGAGGAGAGAAAGTGTGCAAGGTACCACCGAAGATTACAAAAGTAGACAAATTCGTAAACTTTCTTTTCTAAAATGCCAATAAAAAGATAAAGATTTCAGGAGAACATTTCGGTCAGTGTCTCCTTGTGATCTGCTCATGGCTCCTATGCTAAATAGCAATGCTTTTTAATTAAAAAAACAATTTTGGTCATTAGAGAACAGGTAATGTGTTCCATAACCTAAATGGTCGTTGGGAAGTGAAGTATCAGACACCTCAGACAAAAGAAATGGAAAATAAGTAATCACATAGGCTTTGATTGTGGCGGACGTAGACAGACCTGCTCAAAAATACTAAACATAATTTTTTTTGAGAAAATAATTATCCTAGTCATAAGGATCATTCATTACTGTTGTGAAATCTGTGTTTTCGCCACGCTTATGTATAGGGGCAGTTCATAATTTTTTTTTGGGGGGGATGGGGATGGAATTGGCAAGTTTTCTAGTAGTGTGAACAAATAAAAATTATCTGTAATGATTTAATATTTGCCACTTTTTATATCTTTTTTTCTTGCAAGGATAATGGATTGAGCCCTAATGGGCTTTTTGTACAACCAGCTCCTGTGTGTATGCAGTTTTGTATATTTTGCCATCCGTTCTCACCGGAACACTGCCCTACTCTTCCGTGTGTGTGTGTGTGTGTGTGTGTGTGTGTGTGTGTGTGTGTGTGTGTGTGTGTGTGTGAGTGTGTGTGTGTGTGTGTGTGTGTGTGTGAGTGTGTGAGTGTGTGTGTGTGTGTGTGTGAGTGTGTGTGTGTGTGTGTGTGTGTGTGTGTGTGAGTGTGTGTGTGTGTGTGTGTGTGTGTGTGTGTGTGTGTGTGTGTGTGTGTGTGTGGATGGGGGTAGTTGTGAGGAGGAGACATCGGTTTGGAAGGAGAAGGAAGGGAAAGGGGTGTTCAGTAAAGGGGTGTGTAGTGGTTCCCATACCATTTAGAGCAGTGGGGACACAGAAAGAGGGCTGGCTGGCAGACTTTTTTAACACGGTTTTGGGGGGACCCATATTTTGTAATGGATTCGAAGGTGCCCGAGGTCTGAAGTATTTTAACAGTTAATCTGGAAATTTGTGGACACGGATGTCCACTGTGTAGCCCTGGCCTTTGATAGAACTGGGGATTCTGATTTAAAGCTTCCTGCTATTGCAAGCTACAGACCTTTTCTTTCTGTATTATCTAAACTGTTATTTCAAAGATGATCAAATAAATGCTCGTATGCTTTTTTTTTTCTTTTTTTTTTACATCAAGTCCCTGTA
Source organism: Stramonita haemastoma (assembly GCA_030674155.1). Classification (NCBI taxonomy): domain Eukaryota; kingdom Metazoa; phylum Mollusca; class Gastropoda; order Neogastropoda; family Muricidae; genus Stramonita; species Stramonita haemastoma. The sequence continues at coordinate 54,362,286 of CM060333.1, forward strand.
TACACTTGGTTATCTATTCCAACCGGCACATGATGGCCTACTGGTCTGAAACAGAGTCCAGGTTTTAATATGTTGGTAACATTGTGTCTTTAGCTACATACCAGTTGTCCAGGTGCTATTGTGTCCACATGAATTCTAACATTCAGACAGACCATCTGACAGACAACCCTTACCCCCTATTAACTTTCAGCACTAACTCTAACAATAACCTCAACACTAACCCTGGCCCCACATGTGGACACAAAAGGCAGGTGGATAATGGTATATGCTGACACGATGGCTAAACATTTTTTCTTCGCAGTTGGTAGGAGGGGCGCGAGAAACTTTCGAAAAAGGATGCTAGGAAGGGGGAGGGGTGTAACAATGTTCTGGTGTATAGTGATGGGGAAAGAGGTATAAAGACTGAGGATGGGGATAGGGGACAGGCAAACTTCTGACTAGTTTCAGGGTGGGTGGAGGTGGGGAGCCTTTTAGAAAAAAGTGTACCTGAAAACAGAAGTAGGAGGGTGTTGGGGTTAGAATGCATGATGGAATAATCAGTTAAGGGGTGTGCATTTTAGGAGAAGTTATCTAAAAACAGAAATAAGACGTGCTGGTTTTAGAATGCATCAATGAATCATTGGGGGAAGGTGATGGACAGCTGTGATAATGCAGAGCAAACATGAAGCCTTATTAAAAAGCGGGGCTAAATGGTATGTTCAGGGTGTGTGTGTGTGTGTGTGTGTGTGTGTGTGTGTGTGTGTGTGTGTGTGTGTGTTGTGTGTGTGTGTGTGTGGTGTCACAGGATTTATGAGCCAGGGTTATTCCTTGAATGTACATTGTTCAGCCTACCCAAAAGCTGCACACCCTTGTGTGTGTGGTTTTATATCATAGCAGTTACCCAAATAACAGAAGCTGAAATTATGTATGTCTGTAGTTTAAACAAAACAGCTGGCTCTGCTTCTGTAGCAAACACCTACTTTAAAAACTCTCCATTGCTTTTTAAAAGCTGGAGATGTGTGAAGTATTGGAATGCTATATTAAGAAATTGGTGTTTTTGATATGTAAAAAAATTGGCATATAATCTTGAGTTAATTTTTATCCTTTTGTTTATTGGGGTGTGGATATAGCTCAGTGATCAGAACACTCACTTTCCCCAAGCTAAGCTTAAGAAGCTTTGAGCATGGTTACCCAGCAGAGGAATAACCACTTGTGTGTCCTGGCTTCATTAGTCAGCCAGTTGTGAATGGGTACCTGCCCTCATTAGTCAGCCAGTTGTGAATGGGTACCTGCCCTCTTTAGGGGCAAGGAAGGTAACGCAGCGAGGAAGAGGAGATGGGCGCCGCCCTCAATATGTTGGCCCCTAGAGAAGCTGAGGTCTCTGATACTTCCCTCCTCAACGACCACATAGGTAATGGAAACACTTGCCTTTACCTTAATTCTACAAAATGTGGTATGATAAATTTTGCCCTTAATGTTACAGGTAGATTTATCTGATGGCAATTATTAATGTGTACAATACCTTGATTTTCTTGTGTTTTGCCTTGCTGTAGCTCAGGGACATGCTTGTTATCCAGTGAAGTCATAGCACTCCCAGCCCATTGATAGACTTCTCCATCTGCATATCTCACAGTAGTCTTTGATTTCCATTTGTAGCACAAGTGTATTAAGCACAGCCTGTTTCGTTTTGTTTTTGTTCAATTAAACCCGAAAAGGAAATAGAATTGAGAGAAAAAATTTAAAGGCCCAATGTATTTTTTTTTTTTTTTTTTTTTTTTACTGAAGACAAACGGAAAAAGAAACAAAAATAACAACAAAACTGAAATAAGGAAAAAGAGGTTGGAGGCCCCACAAAAAACTGGTTGTATTAGCAAGACCATAATGACAAGATTTCACATCAATCAGCGGTAATTGCTGTATAAATTTTTTGGTGGCTTCCTTGCAATTATCCAACTTTTCTACGGTATCTGTTGTGTACATGAGTGTTTGCTGCAAGTATAAGACTTTACTTTAAATAATTATTCCAAAATTCCTGTGTACGAAATGATGTAAAATAATGTATTCTAGCAGATCACTGATAATGCAGTGTGGTACAGGGTTGTTTTTTTGTTGTTGTTCAGCCCTTGCTATTTTTTGTGCTTTCATAAAGCCAGGGTTTTGTTAACTTTTAAAATGTTATTTTATTTTTTTTACTTTATTTGTTCTTTTATATCGAAGATGATGGAATAAGCACTCGTGTGCTTTTTTTTACGTCCAGCCCTTATGTGTATGCAGTTTTGTAAATCTTGTCATATGTTCCCACGGGCACACAATAGCCTACTCTTACGAAAAGCGGAACAGAATTTAACATGTACGCAAGATGTTCTCACAATTCACAATTCAAAGATGTATTATATCGCAGAGAAATTCATGTGGGTTGTTAGCCTTACATAAAAAATAAACGGGGAAAAATTTATCACAGAAGAACACCGCACAGTACGCAACCATCACCTCGCACAAACTACAAGACAGTACCCATTCCAATACCAATATCAGCACTTTATCAAAGAGGAATTCGCGTGGTCACAAGCCATTTATACATAAAACTGATAAGCAAAAACATTTATTACCCAAAACAATAAGATTCAATTATTAAAAACAGATACGCACGCACACACAGACACAAACGCACACACACACACATGCGCGTGCGCACACACGCACGCACGCACGCACGCACACACACACACACACACACACACACACACACACACACACACACACACACACACACACACACTTGATACCCCCTCCTTAATACCCCCTCTCCATCTGTTCCCAACCCCTGCTCCCCGTTTTTGTTTTTGTTTCTTTTTTTCTTTTTTGTTGTTGTTTTTGTTTGTATGTTTGCTAGTGTTTGTTATTTCCTCTCAGTGGTGATGGGTATTGTCATATATTGTTGCGTTTGTTGTTGTTTTTCTTTTTCTTACTTCAAATATATAAAGTATGAACTGAAGTATGCAGATATTGTAATCTGACATAAATTGCTCATTGACATCTCATGGATTTTTTTAAAGTCTTAAAATTGATAATAGTATTGGTGACATTGCAACTGATATAAGCTGTTTGTTTCACACTATTATGATTAAAAAAACACCTTTAAATGTGTGCATGCGCGTACATGCATACGTGCTGTGTGGATGAGCGCGCGAACCGTGTGTGTGTGTGTGTGTGTGTGTGTGTGTGTGTGTGTGTGTGTGTGTGTGTGTGTGTGTGTGTGTGTCTTTTGAGTGTTTTTTTCTGGGCTGCTTTTGTTGTTATTGTTGTTGCTTGTGTTATCTATAGGCATATTTTATTTTTAAGGCAGTTGAAATCATGTCACTTGGTTAATGTTGTTGAATTTTTTTGTTCGCTTTTTGTGCTCGTTTGTTTGTTACCGTTTTTTCTGCTTTATTATTTTTTTAATAGATTGATGGCTTGAAGAAAAAAAGCATATTAATGCTTACTCAATGTACCGTTAGGAAAAAAATACTTGATTTGATTTGAAATAGAAATTTAATTTGATTTGATTTGACACACTGCACGCATAGTCGTATGCCAATGCACAAATGATTACATGTTCTGCGTGCGTTCGCACACGGGGCCTCGGTTTATAGTCTGATTCGAAGGACTTTTGGGGAGTCGGCACTGATGTTAACTCCAGGGGGAAAATCCCCTCCAACTGGAATCGAACTCGCGAGCGCAATGTTCTGACCACTAGACTACCCCCCCCCCCCCCCCTTTCTGACCATTAGGCTATCCTGTCCCCTAGAAAATTGAGCATGTGTGGGTTTGTTTTAGTGGTTGGTCCTGAACTATAAACAAGCAATATTGTAGCTGTATGAATGTTTTGGGTTTTATTGTGTGTTTTTAACTTTGTTAAAGAAAATGGGTTTTAGCAAAGAATGCTGGTGTACATTCAGTCTTGTATTTAAAGTACTTGCTCTTTCCACTTATCTCCTTTTCCATCACATAATTATTTTGACATTTTGTATGGAAACATTTACTATAGCTTTCTGGGACTTGATTATGAAAAGCTGATGTTTCTTTCATTCTTGCATTTTTGATTAAATTGAAGTAATGAGCACACAATGAAGTCATTTAGTGCTGATGCCTTTTTCTTTTTCATTGTATCTGGTAGAATGTGGGTATTGTCAATGGCGGTGTGACCAACTCCACATACAAAACATTCCAACATAGCCCAATTTTAAAATTACTGGAGCCACTGAAACTGAATAAGGTGACAGCCCTGATATGGCTTTCGTGGTCAATAGGGCTATAAACATTATTATGATTAGCCCGACATGAACAGTTTTTGTAGTAGCTTCATGATTTGCTCCTGAAGCATTTGCCTGTATTGGGCTGATCTGTTCCCCAGCTGTAAGGGACACGAGTTTGTTGTGTGGTTTCTCTTTCATCATGTTGCTTTTTACATTTTTCCGTATAAACAGCAAGCATAGTATGCTAAATGTGACCCAGTTAAACTGTAATTTTCTTCCAAGCATAACATTGCCCTTTCTTGAATGAGTTACGTGGTTCTTTTGCATGTACGTTTTTTCTGTAATGTTTTGGTATTCGATGTTTATGTTTTGGTATTTGTTTTGGAGGTTTCATAATTTTTGGTCTTTATCTGGGCAGTTGTACAATTATGTAACCATTATATGCGCTGCCCATATTGTTCACCTTTAGATGGATGGTGTATGTGTGTAGCTTGTTGCCTGTATCGTGTCTTATAACAACCTGAAGGTCGTGGCTTAGCCATGTTTTTTAACTATCCTTTTTGTGTGAAGTTCTTTGTGGTTTTGCATTGTATCTGGTATTCTTAAGTTCTGCAGTTAATACCTTCCACTTCCTTTACTGCCCCCTCCCCTTATCTTCAGGGTCCAAATTAATTTCATGTGTATGACTTTGAAATATACATTTGAAGCTGCTTTCCAATTGATTCTACTCCCATGAAATATGAACTGGAAACCCAATGGCGATTAGCATGCACATGTGTTTTGCTTTTAAGTAAGTGGGGAAAATGTTGCATGTTCCTTTTAGAAAATCGACAAAAATGTTTCTGTAACCAGTATTGCTTCCAGTTTCCCTGTGTCATAGCAGCCTTGTACAAAATTGTGTGCCTGAAAAAAGGTTAGGTGGTGAGCACACACCACTGGCACTTGACTACCCAACTGACTTTTTTTCTGAGAAAAATACAAGGCTTGCACAACTTACAAGCTATTTTGCACATACCTACTTGGGGTGCCTGTACTTTCTGGCTGTAAAGATAACGAGACTAGAGGTTAACTTTTTGTCTCTTTTGTGTTTTAAAAGCATGTTGGATTGAACACAGTGTGATCTGAACTATTTCAAAAGATGGTGTGATAAATCAAAAGTCAGTTGGTTGGTCACTGTGTCACTGCTGGTCAGAGCATTGGGAAAAGCCTACCTCCCCCTTCAGCCAAAAAAAAGCAGGAGTGGGGTTGGGTAGCCGGCTCGCAGCTTAACATAGCAAAATGAAAACTTCAGGGCAATTTGCTATAACTCCACAAGGCTGGTTATTTTCAATGTTTGTTCTCATAACTGAATAAAACTGTTTATTACGCTGGAAGAATGTCATAAGTTTATGTAAAGTATTACAAAAATAACCATAAATAAAACTTGACAAAAGTCTTTGTTCAGAGTTCCGTGCATGAATGACTGTTGAGAATGCAAACAAGATCTTAGCTGCATGTGCACCTTTTCTCTGTTATTTTCTCTCTCGCTACCTCTCTCTAGTCTCTCTCTCTCTCTCTCTCTCTCTCTCTCTCTCTCTCTCTCTCTCTCTCTCTCTCTCCTCTCTCTCTCTCTCTCTCTCTCTCTCTCTCTCTGCCCCGTTCTTTGCATTCAAATATACTCAACTCGCTGACAATGTAGAGATATTGAAATGCCTTTAGAGCCCTCAAGCACTACTTAACCCGTTGTAAATCAAGTTCCCCGAAAGCATGGAGTTTACACCTATGCAGAGTGATACAAAATCCCTTCATCATCAGATTTACGGAAACTGGGCATCTGCAAGTGTCGTGTCGCTTTCAAATCCATTTCAATAATTTGGTGCCAATATGCGCTGAACTTAAGAAAACTGCTGGGTAATGTCAACCCATGCATTTTGAAAACTGAATTAGCAGTAGTAGATTAGAGACAGTTGCAGGATTTTTGAAAGCATTTGTATCAGACTTCATACAGCAAACCACATGCTTCATACCACAGTTTGTCGGAAAAGGCATTGTGAAGTATGCCCTTAAAGTAAACCATGATGATGTGCCATTTCCTCTCAGGCTAGAGCTCATCCTTGATCTGTGTCAATCTGAGAGTGAAAGGTTTAGAGTGACGGGTTTGCTCAAAGGCAGAACACTTTTTTTCTTTTTGGGATAGGAAAAGTAGATTCAGAGTAAGCAGGTTTATTGAAAGGCTGAACATTTAATATTTTATGTATTTTTATTTTGTTTTTTATTTTAGGCTAATAGAATAAGCACTCATGTGCTTGTTTTCATCCAGTCCCCGTGTGTATGCAGTTGTGTAAATATTGTCATCTGTTCCCACCGGCACACAATGGCCTACTCTTACGAAATGCGTAATGATGTGAGAGATGAAAATCATTGATAGAAAAAGGTTTACAGTAACTAAGTTTGATAATAGCAGAATTTATTTTATATGAGATGTGTGCAGCTTCCTAGAAAATGTTTAATTGATTTGATTGACTTTGGTTTCATATTATAAATGTATGCCAACGTCTACAGAGAGTGACAGCTTTGTGAAGTAAGCATTTGAAAAGTGGTTTAGCACCACTAACAGAAACAATGTGTAGGGGATCTTCCAAGAATACAAAACGTGTTCAAATAAAACTTAAAAACAGAACAACCAAAAAACCCGACCTTTTGAAGCATAAGAAACGCTACCTTTTATCATTGTAAACTGTGTTCAATATTTTAATGGACAAAGTATTCAATTTCATTGATGTTTGTTTAATCATGCAGTATGTCACAATAGTTTGGTTTGTGTGTGTGTGTTTGTGTGTGCGTGTGCGTGCGTGTATGTGTATATGTGCGCATGCGTATGTCTGTGTTTGTGTTTAAAACTATATTCAGAATATTAATAGAATAGAATGCAAATTGAATTGATATTTGTCTTATCCAAAAATATATTATAACAATTTGAGTTATGCTTTAAAATGCGTGCGCATGTGTGCAAATGTTTTCAATGTTGTGTGTGTGTGTGTGTGTGTGTGTGTGTGTGTGTGTGAGAATCATGTGTGAGTGCACTGGTGCCCACACGAATGTTTGTGATTTTACTTGGGTGAGTTTACAACTGGCTGAGGTATTGCTGATTAATTTTGTGGGTGCTCTTTATACTGTGATGGGTGCGTGCTGATGTTCAGAACCTGTGTTGCGCTATATTGATATTATTTTTACGTGGTTATTGCTTTTGTATATGGCTTGTAACCCACCGGAATTTCTCAGTTTTAGAGATGATAAAGTAATTTGAATTTGAACCTGGGTCCAAGGAGAGAGCGCTCTAAGAGTTGCCTACGCAACTTCGGCAAGACGAAAAAGGACAAACATTATCTAGGACTCCATTCCGACAGCTCCGATTATAATCCCCTTGGGCTTATTGGCCCCGTGTTGTTAGACATTTCCCCCGCTCTTTCAACACCTGCCCAGGTCACAGGAAGAAGAACAAGGCGGAAACAAAGAGTGATAGAAAAGGGGCAATTTCTAGCATAGAATTTCTAGAATGTGGGGATACTATTTATATTATACTGACAGACCCTTGGCATCCCCGCTAGGAACACCAGAGTGTACAAACATGATCGTATACTTGATGATGTGTGCTTTCACTTCTTTTAGTTCCAAAGAAACACCCAGAATATGAGGGCTTTGCACTTGCCACATAATCCTGTAAAGGGGTCACGTGATGGAAGCCAACCAGTGAACAGCACAGCCTGAGGAATGTAACAGACTGAAGGCAAAGATAGGCTTGCTGCTAGCAGCCGGTCCTGATGGCAAAATCCTGACCAAACTGCACCGCCAGTAAATATTAATTTAGAGAACAAGGCTGACGGCAAGCGCGTGCTTGCCTGTAGTTTAGGACGCAAGGAGACAGGGAGGGGAGTTATCAGCCTTTCTCTATGGGCTCAGGAGGCCCGGAGTCGTGTGTGGGGTGAGATCTTTAATCTTCCGCCCTTGCCGCGTGCAGCCCGGCTTTGTGCCTGATCATAGAAGGGGTAATGGAAAGAGAAAAAGTCTAAAGGGAGTATGGAAAATGAGAAGGGATGTGAACGCTCATACAACTTGGCTCAAAGTGTGCCCACGCATACCTAAAGTCCTCTATGCTATTAATCCTGATATGGCTGCCCTGTCTGATTTCAGAATTTAACTAACGCAATTTGAATACCTTAACCCCTGTAGGGATGGGGTAGCTGTCAGTATAAATAGCATGCCCACCTTCTGCGAATTACGTGCTACGATTTCTCTTTTCTTTCACTCACTCTCTTTGGTTCTGCCGTGTTCCTTTTCTTCCTGTCACCTCCTCCTTGTTTGTTGTTCTGGCTTCTGGGTCCATTTTCCATGGAGGGTTTTTTCCCAGAAAGAACTCTCTCATGGCTAAGTCCAGTATGCTAGGGCCTGACTTGTCAGGTGCTGAACAGCAGTGCAACACATTTTTGCTCAGATGACAGACATTGGTTGCTGTATGAGCCTTCAAAGAAAGAGAAGAACAAGAAAAAGAAGACTCCTACAGCATAATAATGTTGACCTTACAAAACTTTTTTCTAAGTCTGCCCCCTCATGCCCACAGTCTATCATGCTATTAACCCTGATGCAACCACTCTGACTGATTTGAAAATTAGACTAATGTAATTGAAATACGTTAACGGGAGCTAAATGATTTAAGAACTTGATCAAAGTAATGCTTCTTTGTCTTTGTTTTACGTTCCGCCATCAACTAGTGCTGTCTGTCATATGAACGAAAATGCGCTGAGCTGACAGTAAGCATCTGACAAGTCAGACTGGACACATCCCACTTCAGCTTAAGAGACAATAACTATCTCTTAAGTCTTTCTGGAAAAAGGCAGGAGAATGGACAAAGAAGGCAAAAAATAGACAGGAAGGGGGTTGACGGGAAGAATAGGAACAAGACAGAAACAAAGAGAGGGATAGAAAATATGGCAATCCAAGCACAGAATTTTCAGACGGTAGGATGCTATTTATGCTGTCAGCCCCCCCCCCCCCTCCCTCCAGGAGAATCAAAGTCATACTAACAACAAGAAAGACTAGGGGGTGGGATAGCCTAGTGGTCAGAACATTGCGCTGGCAGTTTGCGACCCGGATTCGATTCCCATTCAAGAGGATTTTTCCCCTGGAGTTAACATCAGTACTGACTCCACTCTCCCCAAAAGTCTTTTGGATAAGACTATAAATCGAGGCTCTTTGTGTGAACACACACAAAACATCTTGCGCACATGTTAAATCCTGCATACACATGGGGACTGTATGTAAAAAAAAGAGTGCATTTTCCATTTTTTGCGATATACAAAAAAGACAGAAAGAAAAAGAAAAGGGAGGATGCCTCAAGTATTTTGTTTCTGTCTCTCTATCCACATCCATGTTACCAAGTTGTGTCATGTACTCATGTCTTCTTGTTGACCCCTGACCCTCCTTTTATCTGCACGGGAATACCTATCGCTTTCAGACCTCCAGTCCTATTTCTGTGACTGTCTTTATCACACCATTCCTGTTTCTGTGACTTCTTATCACACCATTTCTGTTCACCTTTTCTATTTCAAGAAAGGTCACCAATTTTGGGTCCAAGGAGAGAGCACTCCAAGAGTTGCCTACACCACTTCCGCAAGCGGAATAAACACGAATATTATCTAGGACTCCATTTTGACAGCTCTAATTATAATCACCTTGCGCTCATTTGCCCCGTGCAGTTTGACATTGCCCCTGATCTCTCAGCCCCGTCAACCTCCAGACGAGAAATCGCACGTGACACTATCAGGAGCCACGTCTTACACCACGTAATTGTCTGACCTTTGTGACCTGTAGTCAGTGGGTCAGGAAGGTCACGTGATTTAGAAGTAGCCAGTAGCAAGCGTCCATTCCCTGCTCCGCCATTAAAAACTCTCCAGGCTGCCATTTTGTGAGTGTTTGAAAAGGAATTGAGGCTTCTGGGATGGTTCCTAGGCCAGACAGGGATGTCAAAGGTCATGTAGCTATCTTCCCTCAGGTCCTGATAGAGAGAGTGTGGGAGAGGAACTCTGAAACTGAGACATTTCAATCTGAACGCTGCCAGATCTAACCTGTCTGTATAAGAGGCTGAATTCTGTGAGGGAGGGATGGAGATGAGCAGACAACGCATACAAATAGGCTGATTTTCATACAGATAGGTAGGTTGACAGATAGATAGATAGATAGATAGATAGATAGATAGATAGATAGATAGATAGATAGATAGATAGACAGACAGACAGACAGACAGACAGACAGACAGACAGACCGACAGATGGATGGATCGATGGATTGATCGATAGATAGATAGACAGACAGACAGACAGATAGGTAGATAGATAGATAGATAGATAGATAGATAGATAGATAGATAGATAGATAGATAGATAGATAGGTAGATAGATAGATAGATATACAGACAGACAGATAGACAGACAAACAGACAGACAGACAGACAGACAGACAGACAGACAAACAGATAGATAGATAGATAGATAGATAGATAGATAGATAGATAGATAGATAGATAGATAGATAGATAGATAGATAGATAGATAGATAGATAGATAGATAGGAGACAGCTGTTCAAGTGCAGAATAAAATGAAATATAGATATCACATTATTCGTTGTGTAATTTAGTCATCACATATTGTGACTAAGCTGTTTATGCATTTCCAGCCCATCATTATGCTTTCCAAGATCAACGTATGACATCCTCCTCCATAGTCATAGACGGCTGAGAGCAATTAAAAAAGACACGGCAGGACGTCATCATTATGTGTCACTGTCTTCTTCTTCCTTGAATGCTCTGACAACTATTGCTGTCTGTCACATGAGCGAAAGTGCGTCGTGCAGCAGTTAAGCGCCTGACAAGTCAGGCCCAGCTCATCAAGCTTCAGTATAGGAGAGAATTGTTACCTTTCAATTCTTTTGGGGGAAAAAGGCCGAAGGATGGACCACAAAAGCAAAACATAAACAAGAAAGAAATGACAGGAAGAAACGCAACAGGGCAGAAACCAAAGGAGGGATAGAAAAGAGGGCATTCTTAGCGTAGCATTTCCAGGTGGTGATGGTATTTATAATGACAGTCCTAAGACATCCCCACAGGGTAGTGTCACTGTCAAATCCTAAGGTAGCTTCTAGTTTTCAGACTACTCTTGTGATCATGATCATGTTGCTGTGTAGTTTCAGGCTGAATGTTGTCTCATAAAAGATTGTGTTAAACGAATTGGTAGATCGACTACATGACATTATTGTTTTGTTCAACCTACCAATTTGTTTTAAATGTTTTATCTAGATATCAGCTTCAAACGTGTTAAACCAGAGAGAGACAGACAGACAGACAGACAGACAGAGATAGACAAAGACAGAGAAATATGTGTATATATGTGTGTATGTGTGTGTGTGCGCGCGCGCGCGCCTGCGTACACAATAGATGCAAATGTGTGTATGTGTTTGTGCGAGCGTGCACGCTCGTGTATGTATGTATGTATGTATGTATGTATGTATGTATGTATGTATGTATGTATGTATGTATGTATGTATGTATGTATGTATGTATGTGTGCGTGCTCGCGTGCACGTGCGTGTACGCGTATGCATATGTCTATGTGTCTGCACAAACGGTCCTGCAGGCATTTGTTTCCCCATCAGTCTTCTCCCCTGCCGCTTCCCCCGAACCAGCTCACCCTGTCAATAACCATGATTTACCTCCCCTCCTCAACATGGCGTCGCTCCACCCTGTTGTCTCCCTTGCAGGCGACTATCAGCTCCTTAGGGCTTATGAGTGATGAAAATGGGCCTATCTGCGGCTCTTATCTCCCCTGCCCTTGTAAGAGCAGCGCAAACTGCTTATTTCCCCCACGTCTAACAAGCGCCTTCAGTTACGGCCCCTTGCTGCGCTCTCTAATGCGGAAGAATAATAGGCGAGGTGATAGCTGCCTAGCACGTGCGCTATCGGCTGAGGGATCCCGGTAGCTTTATTACGCCGCTGATTACTGCGACCTGTGTCCCCCGATAACCGGGCAGGAGCCCTCAGGATCTGCTGCTTAGGGATTCTTTTTCTTAACGCCACAAGGCGCTGCTGCTGCTGTTGTGGTATTTTTGAGGGATGATGCAGACAAAAATGGCATTGTAAAAGAATATGCTACTCCTCCACAACGAGCCGTGATTAGGGACTGAAGAGTGACGATTTCAAAATGGGAAAGTCTGATGTGACTATGACGTAAGAAAGTAAAGTTCTTACTGAACAACAAAAGAAAGGGACTGGAAGAGACTCTCACTTGTAGGGATGGGACAGAACAGCCTGGTTGGTCAGAGCGCTGCTCATTGTGCTCGTGATCTACTGACCCGGATTCGAATCCCCTTCAAGAGGTATCAAATGTTTTTCGGTTGGTAAAGGTAAAGGTAAAAGGTGTCCCATAACCTTTGTGGTCGTAGGGAAGCGAAACATCAGAGACCTCAGTTTCTCTAGGGCCAGCACATCTCCTCTCCCTTGCTGCGTTACCTTCCCTGACCCTAAAGAGGCAGGAAGCCTATCCATTTACAGCTGGGTGACCTGGGAAACTACTGAAGCCAAAGCGCGCAATCGGTCACCTATCCAACTGGTAACCACGCTCAATGCTGCTTAACTTTGACTTGGGGAAAGCGAGTGTTCTGACCATAGTCTTCGGTTAAGACTATATGCAACAGAGGTACTGTGTGCGAGCGCACGCAGAACATCTTGCGCACGTGCTAAAACCTGTTCCGCTTTTTGGAAAAGTAGGCCATTGTGTGCTGGCGGGAACAGCTGACAAAACTGACAAAACTGCATATGGTCTGGATGTATCAAAGCACATGAGTTCTTATTCTACCATCCTTGGAAAAAACTTAAATTAACTAATTAATCAATCAATTAATAACCCATTACTAATCAATTAATTACTCCAGGCCTAAAACGCACAAGACCTCTTATTTGAACCAGCCATTCTGAATGCTGAGTTTGTTTCCTTGATGTTTTAATCATTCAGAACGGCAAAGAATGGCTTGTAGTGTCATTAATTAAGTCTTGGATGCAGTGCGTGCTTGTCCTGACGGTAACGAACATCGAATGGAAGAGTCCTCGGGTTTTCCACAGGGTCTTGTCTTATCTTGCCTTGTCTTGTCTTGTCTTGCATTGTCTTGTCTTGCATTGTATCTTATTTTATTGCATTGTATTGTATTGTAGTACATTGTATTGTATTGCATTGTATTGTATTGCTTTTTGATTGAATTGAATTGTATTGCATTATACTGTATTGCATTGTTTTGTAGTAGATTGTTTTTTCTACAGAATTTTGCCAAAGACAACTCTCTTTTTGCTCTGAAGTTTGACTTTCTTTGACGTCCACTGACTGCACATTGCAAAGGCTAGCACCCAGCCCGTCTCTCAAGTCTCTAGCGGGGGAGCAAACAGGGATGAACCCACGGTCCCCAGTCTTTAGGCAGACGCGTTACCTCTAGACCACCGCTCCACGGTGCACAATGACTCCGAAAAGACTGTCTCATACCCAACAACCTGGGGCTTGTCTTGATGATGAGGCTTTTTCATCCACCCCTCATACAACTATTGACGATGATGATGATGATGATGATGATGATGATGATGATGATGATGATGATGATGATGATGATGAATGTGATGATGATGATGATGATGATGATGATGATGATGATGATGATGATGATGATAAAGAACCCCCCCCCCCCCCTCTCTCTCTCTCTCTCCCCATGACGCATACATTTTGTGTACTTTTTGTTTGTTTTGTTTTCCTTTTTTCCCAATGTTTTTCTAATCATTTGTGTTTTCTAGGTGCACATTTTCTTCTTACTTTTCTTACAAGCTTTCTATTTTTCAAAGGATTTATATTGTTATGATGAAATTGATTTTCTTTCAGATTCTTTTTCAAATCTTTCTTTATCCTTGTAACTTCATTTTCATTATTGTTATTTTCTTTGACAGAGGGTTGGATGTAATAGATCTAAGCCTTTTACATCTGCTTGTTCTATTCCCTTAATAAAAAGTTTCCATCTCTCTCTCTCTCTCTCTCTCTCTCTCTCTCTCTTCTCTCTCTCTCTCTCTCTCTCTCTCTCCTCTCTCTCTCCAACTTGAAACCCGATATTCCCACACTATATTTCTGTCTGTCTACAGACTCAAATCCTTATATTTTCTTTTTCTTCAACCGCACGCAAAACTAACAAAACCAAACGTAAAAATACAACAACAAAAACCCTAAGCGTGACCATTTCGATTCCGGCAAGTGCCACCAAACAACACACAGAGAGAGATTGTGTTCAAACAGAGAGTAAGGGCCAAAGAGGGTGAAGTGTTATCAACCTCTCTCTCTCTCTTCCCCCATCCATCATCCTCTTAAATATTATCGCCCACCCCGCGCTAGCAATCTCACACGCGCCGCGCTATCATGTGGTGTCCTTCCGCGATAAAATAGAGTTCCCTGAGCGGAATCTGACGGCTGGGGGTGTTAGCTACAGCCAGGAGGCAGGAGGCGACTTGGTACACAGTCCACACACCCGCCCTGCTCTATTCTCTCCAGCCTGCTCTGGCACAGAAAGAGCGTACAGTAGGCACACCAGCCAGATAGGCTGCTACCGTCAGTAGTGTATCACAGTCTCTAATAAAGCAGGGTAGTAGTTGTATGTAGTAGTAGGCTAGTTTATGAGAAACGAAAAATATTTCATAGGTTACACTTTAAGGCTGGGCTCTGTCTTGTCTGTCTGTCTGTCTGTCTGTCTGTCTGTCTGTCTGTCTGTCTGTCTGTCTGTCTGTCTGTCTTCTCTCTCTCTCTCTCTCTCTCTCTCTCTCCTCTCTCTCTCTCTCTCTCTCTCTCTCTCTCTCTCTCTCTCTCTCTCTCTCTCTCTCTCTCTCTCTCTCTCTCTCTCTCTCTCTCTCTCTCTCTCTCTCTCTCTCTCTCTCTTCTCTCTCTCTCTCTCTCTTTTCTCTCTCTCTCTCTCTCTCTCTCTCTCTCTCTCTCTCCTCTCTCTCTCTCTCTCTCTCTCTCTCTCTCTCTCTCTCTCTATTGTTGTCGTAGGTTATATTTGTGTATCTGAGTAATTTTTGTTGTTGTTATTGGGTTGTTGTTGTTTTTTGTTTTTTTGTTTGTTTGTTGTTGTTTTTTTTCCCTCACCAAAATACTCAGCAGCTTGGCAACCCCCCTTCATGTATGGGCCAATGGCCTTTTTGTGAATAAAATTTTCGAGTTCGAGTTCGAGTTCGAGTTCTCTCTCTCTCTCTCTCTCTCTCTCTCTCTCTCTCCTCTCTCTCTCTCTCT
Organism: Stramonita haemastoma; assembly: GCA_030674155.1. Lineage (NCBI taxonomy): Eukaryota > Metazoa > Mollusca > Gastropoda > Neogastropoda > Muricidae > Stramonita > Stramonita haemastoma. The sequence continues at coordinate 54,377,839 of CM060333.1, forward strand.
CTCTCTCTCTCTCTCTCTCTCTCTCTCTCTCTCTCTCTTCGGCTTGAGCTATAAGAATCACTGAAGGTCAAAGTTTTACCTAGGGGACCCTCTGGGTTTTTTGCCGGTCATAAAATTAACTATAATTACGTCACTGCTAATGCAATTGGCAATATTTGTCATCAGCTGGGTTTTCCTTGGACTGATCTGCATGCCATATGCTGATGAGGCTTCATCAAGGTGATTTACCAGGCTGACTAGCTCTTGGTCTTCTCCAGGAAGGCCGTCGATGTCATCGGCCAAATGAAAGTCTGTGATTGTCCTGCCTCCACTGCTGACTGTTTCCTCATGGTTTTCAAGTGTCAGCCATTATTCTTTCTAAGATGTTGAAGAGGGTGGGAGAGAGCAGACATCTTTGGCGTACTCCAATTGTAGTTCGGAACCAATCTTCTATGTTGTTATAGTAGACTGCGCTGGTTGCCTTGTTATATAGGCATCCTGTGGTTCTGATCAGGTAGGTTGGCATTGATGTTATACAGCCTCATAGCTGTCCACAGTGCTGCATGCCAGACTCTGTCGAACGCCTTCTTAAAGTCCACAAAGACGTGATAAAGATCTTGTTGGTGTTGCAAGTATTTCTCACAGAAAATTCTAAGGTTGAAGATATGTTCGGCTGTGCTCCGTCCTGCTCTGATAGCTGCCTGCTCCTCAGCACGGGACTTCAGTCTGTTCAGGAGGATTCCTAGCACGACTTTGCTAGGATGCCAAAATTAGTGTTAAGATCGCACTAAACTAGATCTAGATGGTGGTATAAAAATGAAACAATGTCCCGGAATCAAACTTCTCAAAAACATATCAGATGTCTTGGTCACAACGTAACGTTTCATGCTCTCTGCATACATCTTCAAATAGAAACCATTTGCAAGTAATACAAAATAAAAGGATTTGCAGTATAGTGAAATTTATATCTCTCAATTTCAACCAACCAACAAACAAACATAACACAACATGTTTAAAAAGAAATTAATATCACTGTGTACGATTTTCTCGAAAAAGAGTTATAGTTTGTTGTTGCTCTATTGTAAGCGTGTATATGCTTAACTTTTGAAAGATGTTGTAAACCAAAACCAAACAAAAAAGACAAAATAGTCTGGGAAGACAAAACAAAATGAAAGGAAACAGGCAAAAACAACGAGAGGGACAGAAAAAACGGATTTTTTCTAGCACAAACATTCTAGAATTTGGGATGCTATTTATACTGAAAGAGCACTCAGTATACGCGGAGAGTTGGCGGGGGAGGGGGAGGGGGAGAAAGGGGAGGAACAAGTTGTGAGAGAGAGACAGCAGTAAAGACAGACTGACTGACAGATCTCAGACACGTCAGCAGAAGATCTTTTCCGTTGTGACAACTTAACTCCCAACTTCTCCGACATTAATTCTGATGGATACAAACAGACGGAGAACGAATAGTAATAATATCCATGCGATTTCCTCTGTGTGTGTGTGTGTGTGTGTGTGGTGTGTGTGTGTGGTGTGTGTGTGTGTGTGTGTGTGTGTGTGTTTGTGTGTGTGTGTGTGTGTGTGTGTGTGTGTGTGTGTTGCAGCGTGTGTTTGTGTTGTACTGTGTTTGTGTTTGTGTTTGTGTTTGTGTGTGTGCGTGTGCGTGTGTGTGTATGTGTGTGTATGTGTGCGTGTGTGTTGCAGTGTGTGTGTGTGTGTATGTGTGCGTGTGTGTTGCAGTGTGTGGTGTGTGTGTGTGTGTGTGTGTGTGTTGTGTGTGTGTGTGTGTGTGTGTGTGTGTTTGACAGTCAAATCCTTCACGCTTCCTGAGGAATGAACAGAAAATTAAAGCTTGACGTTCAAATCCGCCCGGATTCCCAGAAAGTGAGGGGATCATTGAAGCTTAATTCAAATTTCCTTCCCTCCCTCCCTCCCTCCATCCCGCTTCTTTTTCTGTCCTCTTTTCTGTTTTTTTCCATCCAAATTTCTCTGTGTGTCTGTGTTTCTGTCTCTGTCTTTCTCTTTCGGTCTGTCTCTGTCTGTGTTTCTGTATCTGTCTGTCTGTCAGTCTGTCTGTCTGTCTGTCTGTCTCTCTCTGTCTCTCTGTATGTGATTTGTTTGTGTGTGTTTTACATATAATATATATATAATATGTGTGTATCTCTCTCCTCTCTCTCTCTCTCATCCACTCTCTCTCTCTCTACTCTCTCTCTCATCTCTCTCTCTCTCTCTCTCTCTCTCTCTGAGTGTGTGTGTGCGTGTGTGTGCGTGTGTGTGTATGTGTGTGTGTGTGTGTGTGTGTGTGTGTGTGTGTTGTGTGTTTCATGCAAACATTTTCTTCTACACAAACCATATAATGAGAATGTCAGTTTTTCATAACCCCTCTCAAGAAAAGCAGTTCATATGTATTGTGCCAGAAAGTCTCAAAAAACCGAATAGTCCATCGGAAAGCCAATCGCCGATACGAATGGTTCCAGTGCCGTCACAGGAGGCGCCAGAACAGTTGCCATATACAGCCCTGAACCGCCCTGGGACTCCAACTCCCGAATCAACCTTAGGAATGGTGTCTAAACACGACACCTGTGTGCATGCTGTTTTTATCAAGTTTGGCAGATCCTCTTAGAGTAGTTACACCTCTGTTATTTTGTTTTTCCGTGTTGTTGCTTTTCATCTATTCCCAGAGCACTTACATATTGAAAACATTACATTACACTTTTTGCGACTGTTTCAAATTTTTTGTTTTGTTTTCAGATTGTAAATTCATCAATACAAAGAGGTCGCTATCAATTTTCTTATTAACAATCGGAGAAACCTCTGCTATGATTAAACAATCCTATTTTTACATTCTCTTCTCTCTTCTTTTCTCTCTTCTTCTCTCTTCTCTTCTTTCTCTCTTCCTCTTCTTCTCTCTTCTTCCATCTTCCTTCTTCTTCTCTCTTCTTCTCCCATTCTGTCCACCTATTCATCATCTCCTTCAGTTCTCCTCCTTCCTTTCCCTGTTCTTTATCTACTTCTTTATCTGTTGTATCGTGTGATCCTGTGGTTTTGTTTTGTTTTTTATTTGATTCCTGCTAGGTTTGGGGCTTGTTGTTTTTTGTTTTTTGGTTCGTTTTCTTTATTTTTTTGCTTTTTGGGGGTTTTTTGTTGTTGTTTTTTTGTTGTTGTTTTATGGTGTGTCCATTTTTCCTGTCAGCCAGAGCGTTCTTTTGTTTGCGCGGTAATCTTTTCCCCCTCAGTCAAGGGACATCACTCGTCAACACCCCTTCTTTAAGTCGGGGGAGTTTATCTGGCGGGAGTAAAGCGGTTGCATCACGGAATCTCTCTCTCCCTGCTGACGGAGGCTGCTGTGGCACAGCTGTACGGGGCTGACTGGCTAGACAGCTCAGTGTACAGCTGTACGGGCTGACTGGCTAGACAGCTCAGTGTACAGCTGTACGGGGCTGACTGGCTAGACAGCTCAGTGTACAGCTGTACAGGGCTGCGTGTTAGACAGCTCAGTGTACAGCTGTACAGGGCTGCGTGTTAGACAGCTCAGTGTACAGCTGTACAGGCTGCGTGTTAGACAGCTCAGTGTACAGCTGTACAGGGCTGCGTGTTATATAGCTCAGAGTACAGGCTGCGTGTTAGACAGCTCAGTGTACAGCTGTACAGGGCTGCGTGTTAGACAGCTCAGAGTACAGGGCTGCGTGTTAGACAGCTCACTGTCTACAGTATCCCATCTCCAGTCCCGCGGTTGTAGGTTCCACTCCGAGTTGCCCACATGAATATTGGTGTGGCCACTTATTTTTTTGTTTTATTAATTATTGTTTTATACTTTTATTTCGAGGATAATGGAATAACTCAAGAGTCTTCCGAGACTGGAGGCTGCCATAAAATGGAAGAAGCACTCACGCGCTTTTTTTGCATCTAGTCCCTGTGTGCTTGCAGTTTTGTAAATGTTGTCATCTGTTCCCTATAATGTGTTTGTCTTCCTGTCATGCGTTGTCCTTGTGGTGGTGCAGTGCAGAAAGCCACTGACAGATTTTTTTCTTCTTTATCTGCTAAATCCATTCCATTCCATCCCGTGTTGTTTGTACCCCTACCCACCCAAAAAGCCATAATTATCAGGGCCGTCACCTCACTCAGCTTCAGGGGCTCCAGTAACTTTCACTTCAAGTTCAAAACCCACAGCTCCCGATAGCTTGAAGTATCTAACATCAACCATCTTTTTTTTAAAGTAAATAAATGACACAATACCTAAAAATCATTTTATTCCTAAGAAACCATGCTGTTTTGAGGATGCCGACCATTTCGCTTAATTTATCATCCCCATATTACAAAAATAAAACGTAACAAAATTACAAACATTTCAAAGTACGTAAAATATATACTTTTGAAAATGCCACGTGGACAAATAGCACTGCAAAACAGACATGCTGTGCTCACCCCAGTGTCTAAACACCAGTACCTTATTGCCAGAACAAAAGAATACAGGCAAAATGTCACATAACAAAAACGGAATAGGATTATTATTTCTTTAACATGTGCTTGAGAAAATGCAGGAGAGTGGACTGGGGAGGCAGAAACAAGCGAAAGAGATGATAGAAAGGTCAGGAGAAAGACAGATTAAAACAAAGAGAGATACAAAAATGGGAAAATTTCTCGCACAGAATTTCCAAAAGAGGGGATGCTATTGGTACTGAAAGAGCCCCCTGCCCCCTACCCCACCCCCTTCCCCCTGGGCATTTCGATGAGGGAATCTGACAATTCACTACTAAGCCATGGCGATGGGGGAATCTGAAATATCACACATGCCAGGTGATTATTTTATGCCCATGCGTGGAGGTTAGGAGATTTGTACTTTAGTTTTTTGTGTTATGTTCAGAGTAAAAAGGTTGTTTCTTGCGTAACGTGTGTGTGTTGTGTGTGTGTGTGTGTGTGTGTGTGTGTGCGTGGTGCGTGCGTGCGTGCGTGCGTGCGTGCGTGCGTGCGTGCGTGTGTGTGTGTGTGTGTGTGTTGTGTGTGTGTGTGTTGTGTATGTGTCTGTGTCTGTGTGTCTATGTCTGTGTGTGAACTTAAAATATATTAGTCATATTTTTGAATGGTCGCATGCGCGTGAATAATTTAAATGCAAGCACTTTGATTTGCTTGCTTTGCAAGATTCAGTACTATAAAAAAGTGTATCATCATCATCATCATCTTCATCATCATCATTATCATTATTGTCATTAATTTTTCGGCCTGCATAAAGTCACCTTTCTTAGTTTTAAGTGAGAAACTTTCCACCATGTCTTCTATTCTGGTGTGGGATTACACGTATAGTTTCTGAATGCACAAAAGACACCGAGATGTGCACATTTCAGGATATCCAGATACGTTCTGCTGATTTACACAAGCATCTCAACTGTAGGCGGGCTTCTGATACTCATGCTCATGAAACCACTAGTTGTAGGATCAAATCTTGACGCCCAGAGGACTTGTGGGGAGGACTTTTATCGTCTCTTACTTCTACGTTAAGATGATGTAGCTTCTGCAAACTTTATGTTATCTCACACACAGATCACAGAACTACGACGAAGGGAAAAGCAGAGTTGAAAATACCATCGGGCCTTGTCAAGAGTTCCTAACTTCAGTAAAAAAAAAAAAAAAAAAAAAAAAAATGAAGTGGTACGGGCACGTCACTCGAAGATCTGGACTGGCCAAAACTATCTTACAGGGAACAGTACAAGGAGGGAGACAAAGAGGCAGACAGAGGAAACGATGGGAAGACATCAGAGAGTGGATTGGTCTTGAGTGGAACGACTTGCTACGGAAAGTTCAAAACCCGTGGATGGGTGGTCCAGGCGGTAACGCGCCTTGCCTAGAAAGCAAAAAGTCCGGGTCGGAGTGTGCGGGTTCGTACCCCGTTTGGACCCAAAACTTTTCCCCCATCCATTAGATCCTGAGTGGTGGTCTGGGAGCTAGTTTTTCGGACGAGACGATAAACTGAGGTCCCGTGTGTTACACATCACTATTTAGCGCACGTAAAAGAACCTACGGCAACAAAGGGGTTGTCCCTGGCTAAATTCTATAGAAAAAAGCCACTCTAATAGGGAAACAAATACAGCTGCATGCAGAAAAAAAGAAAAAAAAAACATGGGTAGGCGCTGTACATGTGGCGACGCGCTCTCCCGGGGAGAGAGCAGCCCGAATTTCACGCAGAGAAAATATGCTGTGACATAAAGTGGTACAAAATACAAAGAACAAAATAGCGCGAGGAGAGGAGGATGCTGGTGTCCACATCGGCAGTGGTGCCCCAGCGGTCTGCTATAGCACGGGACAGGTCAGTGAGGTGAGAGAGGTCTGATAAGAAGCCACCAGCCAGCGCCTTACTTCTTTTGGTGTAAACTTACTGTGGAAGATCAGATGTGCACGTTAAAGATCCCCTAAGTCATGTTACAGTCCAGTGCATTACCAACATACAAAAGGACACACAATGCACCTGGAACTCCCGCAATGCTTGCAGCTGGTCAGTCAACTGTGGGGTAAAGTGGATGTCTCCTCAGACGGGGTGTGCCAGGTCTGACACTTCTCATTTGGGGAGAGGGGATAGCCGTGTGGTTATAGTGATGCGCAGTGCCCTTGTAATCTGCTGATCCAGTTTCGAATCCCGTTCTAGGGAATTTTTTTTTCCTTGGAGTTAAGCAGTGTCAACTCCACTCCCCCAAAGAGTCCTTCAGATTTTAACGTGGGCAAAAAACCGATCGCCTACGCAAAACCCTCACCATTGTTAAACCTCGGTGTTCTAACCGAGTATCGAAAGCACACAAACTAAACTCACCACACAACACACACACACACACACACACACACACCACAACCCCACACACACACAAAACCAACACACACACACACACACCAGAAACTAAAAAATGTAACGTAGTACATTTGTCGAGCAAACGCAAAGGAAAGGTGGGGGGGAATCTTTAACATCCGGGCAAGAAACTAACCGAAGAAAAAAAGAAAGGTTTGAGAGGCGATGGTGATTGGCTGTGACACATTCCATGCGGCTTCCCTCCCCCACCTTCACATCCACTGCCAGCTATGCCCTATTCCCTTTTTCTGACACCTTCTATCCTCCTGCACCCTAGTTCTCCTCCTGCTATAGACCCTCCTTCCTCCTCTGTACTGCCTCTCTGTCTCTCTCTCTCTCTCCTCCTCTCTCTCTCTCTCTCTCTCTCTCTCTTCCTCCTCTCTCTCTCTCTCTCTCTCTCTCGTTATAATTTTTGTAGACTGATGAATTTAAACCTCGAAAAGTTCTCCTGTCTCTCACAAACATCGTAACATTGGCAGGTATTTCTTGAAATTGTATTTGTTGCCATTCACAAGTTTAAACTGTGTTTTTAAAGAAATCTATAGATACAATTTTTAAAAAACTGTCTTGAGTTCAAAACATTGTTTCTCTCTCATTTTGCGATGCATTCTTGCTTTTCAGCTCCTGTTTGTATTGATAATACTTTTGGGTGTATTGCTTTAAGTTTTTTTTTTTCTCCTGTTGATATGACTGTTATCCTCCATGTCCCAATAAGGGTGGAAAGAATTAACTCTCTCTCTCTCTCTCTCTCTCTCTCTCTCCTCTCTCTCTCTCTCTCTCTCTCTCTCTCTGTAGGTTGAACTTTTTTGTTCCTGGTGGTGGTTTTAGCAGGTGAGGGGATGCTATTATATTGGGGGGTTAGTTTGGGGTTTGTTTGCTTGTTTGTTTTGTTGTATTTGTTGCTATGGACAACTCCTTTGTTACTGTGTTCTATTACACACTGTAAGTACGTGTTGCTGTTGCGTATGCCACCTCAATTTATCGTCTCATCCTAAAGACCAGCACTCACGGTCTAGTGGACAAAAATTTCGAGCACAAACGGGGATCAAGCTATCACACGCTTAGAGCCCAGACTCCTAGCTTTCTAGGCAGGCGCTACCTCTAGACTACCAGTCCACTTCTAGCTGAAGTTTACTCTTAAAAGCAGCCTAAGGCATTTTCGCTCCTACCGTAGACAACATCAGTCGCTGTCTGAGTGTTCAACAATGAAGAAGAAGAAGAAGAAGAACTCAGACATGATATACAACATTATGCTTCAGTTTGGCTTGGTTTGGGCCTTTTATTTGTTTTATGAATAGGGTGACAACAGTGCAACCACATACACTACACCACATCTCCCGAGACAAATACATAAACCAAAGTTACAGGCAAAAGAACGAAAGATCTAAAAAAATTGTTTAAAGTCAGATACAACATGGGTGGATTGCATCTAAAAAAATGTTAAAAGTCAGATACAACCTGGGTGGATTGTTTCCACAGAGCAGAATGAGTTAGCAATGTGTGCACTGTCATGACAACCAGCGTCAGACCATTTCTCCCTCTGCATGCTCATCGCCACACAACAACACCGACAGGTCTGTCATCAGGGCTGCGCTTTTATTGGCAGTTAGATACTGGAAGCCAAGAACTGTACTTCTACCCCCTTTCTGCATCCAACTCTCTCTCTCTCTCTCCTCTCTCTCTCTCTCTCTCTCTCTCTCTGCCTCTCTGCTGATGCTATTTCAATCTAAAGAGGTGTAAGAGGGTTTATTGACGAAGAGCTTTCAAACCAACCTGGCACGCGAGGACTTGGCCTTTGATCACACGTCCGAAGTGCAGACAGGAACAAAGAACCCACAGGTCGTCTGCTAGGCCTAGATCTCCGAGAGGGAAGTGATCGGAGTTATAGTCCTTGACTTTGACTCCTCCAATGAAAAGTGACGTGAAGGGGTCTCTGTGTATGGGAGGTACTAGCAGTGCAAGGGAGATCAGTCATGACAGGCTTACAGAGTTAGCTCTCCCTAATTTTCTGTAATAAGCTTTTTTTTTCTTTGGGTGGGTGAGGGGTTTTGTGGTCATTTTTGTACATATTTCCTCTCTTCAAGTTTTGAGTTTTCATCTCATTCCATCGTTATTTTATGTGCTCAGGTGTGCTTTTCCTCTTTAAGGCTGTAGGTACCTGACTTTTGATGCACGCCGTGTAGCGGAGGTTATTGTAGGATATTTTATGGGCCCATAATCTTTGTTGTGACGTAATGTCAGTGATGACAAAATTTAAACTTGTCTTCCTCTGTGTGTGTGTGTGTGTGTGTGTGTGTGTGTGTGTGTGTGTGTGTGTGTGTGTGTGTGTGTGTGATATTATATTTTTCCTTTATTCCTTTTACTTCGAGGATCATAGAACAAGCACTCGTGTGCTTTTTTTTTAATCCAGTCCCCGTGTGTATAAAGTTTTGTAATTTTTGTCATCCGTTCCCCCGGCACACAACAGCCTACTCTTATGAAATGCCGAACATGTTTTAACGTGTGTGCAAGATTTTCTGCATGGTTCGCACACGGGACCTCAGTTTATAGCCTGTGTGTGTGTATGTGTGTGTGTGTGTGTGTGTGTGTGTGTGTGTGTGTGTGTGTGTGTGTGTGTGTGTGAAGTGGGGCATGTGAAGCAGAGAAAGTGTAAGTGACATACTTTGATGTTTTTCTAGTCTCTACTAACATAGGGTAAGGAAAATACTATAAAAAGAAAGAATCGAGATTAAAGAGTTTATCCTAAGTAAAAATCAAAGAGGGTACATGAAATTAAACAAAACCAAAACTTGCAGATGTGTGTGTATAAAAATACTTACAACACAAATTCATTAGGCATTGAGTTGGCAGTCTTCAGTCTCGGAAGACTATGGAGTTGAGCTCTAGGTGTTAATTCTGGTACAGTATCAGTGCTGGCCAGTCCAATACAGGAATGACCGTCCCTATGGCAGAGGGCACAGATGAAGTCTGACGCTGGTCTGTCTGCCTGGTCTGCAGCCTTTCTTCTCCTTCTCTTGGCCTCGTGCTGCTGAGCAAGTGTCTGACACACTGCTGGACTTTGCTGTGGGCAGTACGGAGAACCTGGAGGTTCTGTATGCTGTCAGGGCGTTTCTCTTGGCCCTGATGACTGGTGTTATCTCTTCGGAGTAGGCTTCAAACCAATCAGCTGACTTGGTGGTCTTTTTTGCGAAAAGTGGGCAGTGCAGCATTGTAGACAGCATCTCTGAAGTGCTCCCATTGATTGATTGATTGATTGATTGATTGGTGATTTTTATTCCCGAGGGTTACAGATAAGTTTTGCTGGAGAGAGACAGACAGACAGACAGAGACAGACACATAGAGGCAGACAGAGACAGACAGACATAGAGACAGACAGGTCAAAGTCAATCAAGATTTTAAAAAAAAAACTGTATTCATCCCATGAAGGGCAATCTTTCTTTTTAAAAAAAAATCAATGTACAACAGTATTAAAATCAATGTACAACAGTATTAAAATCAATGTACAACAGTATTAAAATCAAATAGATGCTTTCCACTCCACATTTACATTTCTCCATAACATCACTTAAAAAGCAAATCTAGAGTTTTTTCATAACCTGGATTTGAGCATAGCAGGCAAGACAAAACAGCCCGGGAGTCAAGGACCCTTTGCAAGGAGCTAGCTCTTCAGCCTCTTCCTCTTCCCAGGCCGCTCTTGGCTCTGAGGAGGTGTGGAGTGTTTATGACACACAACTTTCAAACCCAGGGGCACGCAACAACTTAGCGGCCTTTTATCAGGGGCTGGAGGACAGGAAGAACAAAGAAGCTGGAGGGTCGTCTGCACTGGAGAGCAAAGCGATTAAGAGTTATCAGCCCTTGAGGTTCCCTCAAATTGAAAAATGACGTGATGAGTTTTCAAGCTGTGAATGGGAGTGCAGCGGTGTTTCTCTGAAACCTAGCATGTTATGGACTCCAGTTTGTGTGTTGCGTGTGTGTGTGTGTGTGTGTGTGTGTGTGTGTGTGTGTGTGTGTGTGTGTGTGTGTACGTGCGCGCGTGTGTGTGTGTGTAAATGTCATCTGTTCCCACCGGCACACGATGGCCTACTCTTACGAAAAGCGGAACAGGATTTAACGTGTGTGCAAGATGTTCTGCGTGCGTTCGCACACGGGGCCTCGGTTCAAAGTCTCATCCGAAGGACTTTTGGGGAGAGTGGAGTCAGCACTGATGTTAACTCCAGGAGAAAAATCTCCTCGACCGGACTCGAACCCGGGTCTTCAAATTGCCAGCGCAATATGCTGACCACTAGGCTATCTGTCCCCAGAGAGAGAGAGAGAGAGAGAGAGAGAGAGAGAGAGGAGAGAGAGAGAGAGAGAGAGAGAGAGAGAGAGAGAGAAAGTGTGTGTGTGTGTTTGTGTGTGTGTACATTTTTTTTTTTGTTTCTAGGATACTTTGAATGGAACGTTTATTACCAAACATTTATTGACCTAATCAGCACAGTCCTGTGTCATTTGAACAAATCTAAAATAAAGCTTTAAAGATTATCATCAATAACATCAAGATAAATGATAATTCCACCATCAATTAGATGTGTCGTCGCCTAAGGCCCAGGTACCATTAAACCATTTCAGTCTCTCTCTCTCTCTCTCTCTCTCTCTCTCTCTCTCTCTCTCTCTCTCTCTCTCTCTCTCTCTCTCTCTCTCTCTCTCTCTCTCTCTCTCCATTTCGTCTTAATATACCAGAGCTCTGCACGGCAGCATATAACAGGAGTGGGAAGAGGCTGAAGAGTCACAGGATCAAAGAGGAGAAGTGCTTGGCTCCAGTCCTTAGCTGCCGCAAATGAAAGATGAATCATAATGATGACACACTCCAAGTATGTGTGTGGGGGAGTGAGGCGTGGGGGAGAAGGGAGGGAATGTGAGCAGAGAGTGCAGCCCCTTGGTGGCTGTCATGTTTTAGGTTCACAGGCACATCACTCATGCCTAAAGCCATTGCGAAGTGACGCCGTGGTTTTTTTGTTTTGTTTTGTTTTTGTTGTTTGTATTTTATACTGAATGGCTGTCAGGTCTGTTTGTCTCTTTATCGGTACATTGTCTCCTTTCTGGGTCTCTGTCTATCTGACCGTCTGATTGGCTCTCTCTCTCTCTCTCTCTCTCTCTCTCTCTCTCTCTCTCTCTCTCTCTCTCTCTCTCTCTCTCTCTCTCTCTCTCTCTCTCTCTCTCTCTCTCTCTCCCCCTCTCTTTGTTTCTCCTCATGTATCTATGTATCTATCTATAGATCTATGTATTTATGTAGCTATGTAAATATCTATGTATGTATGTATGTATGTATGTATGTATGTATGTATGTATGTATGTATGTATGTATGTATGTATGTATGTATCTATCTATCTATCTATCTATCTATCTATCTATCTATCCATGTATCTATCTATCTATCTATCTATTGCTGTAGTTTCCAGCAAGAACACTTAGTGAACGTTTAACATAGAATCAGATTGGATGGTCTGGGTTGTTCTTGTTATCCTCTTTTAAGCTGTTCTTTATGGTTTCCTGTTGTTTTATTCTGATGAATTAGTTCGTGTCTTCAGGTTGTAGCCATGTCCATTTATAATGAGCTCTCTATCACTTCATGATGTCAAAGTCATCGTTTAATTTCTGTTTTACTACTTTGTGTTCACAAAAGAAAATGGCGTGTAACACCCTTGTCATTAGGCCTCATTGGGCAATGACAATAAATTGTCCAAAGCCTCTCTCTCTCTCTCTCTCCTCTCTCTCTCTCTCTCTCTCTCTCTCTCTCTCTCTCTCTCTCTCTTCTCTCTCTCTCTCTCTCTCTCATACACACACACACACACCACACACACACACACACACACACACACACACACACACACACACACACACACACACACACACACACACTCAAAACTGGAGTGCATAACATGCTAAAAAAAATATACATATGCAAAAAAATAATCTCACCACTTGAGTACCTCGAGGAACAAAAAAAGGAAAGCAGTTAATCATTCTCTTTCACTTCCTCAGCTATAATCACACTAATGGGTTACTGGCAATAGGGACGGGACAGGCCTAGCTCAGTGGTCAGAGCACTTGATTTCCCTAAGCTAGGGTTAAGCGGCATCAAGCGTTATTTACCTAGTGGATGGGTGACCGTTTAGGCGCCTTGGTTTCAGTACAGTCCCCCAGTTTACCCGGCTTTAAATGGGTATCTGTCCCCTTTGGGGTCAGAGAAGGTAAAGCAGCGAGGGAGAGGAGATGGGCGCCGCCCTCAACATGCTGGCCCCTAGAGAAGCTGAGGTTTACGATGCCTCGCTCTCCAGCGACAACACAGGTTATGGGACACCTTTACCTTTGCCTTTACCTTGCCCTTGCGCTACTGGCAATCAATAAGAAAAATTATGTAAAGCTTTTTACACTCTGCTAAAATACTATAGAATGGATATTTTTTATACTGACTTCAACTGTTCTCCTTCAAAACATCTTCTGGACATCTTAAGTACATTCCGACTTCACCAGCTTACGCAATGATCAACACACATACACATAGCCATTGGACGTAAAAAGCACATAACCACTTATTCCATTATCGTCGAAATAAAAGAATAAACAAAAAAAGAAACTGAAGAGGGAGGGGGAGTGACACAGTGTTGTGTGGAGATACAGCACTGGGTAAGGGGCAGAGAGAGGAGGGTGGGGAAGGGAGGAAACCTCACTCCAACACATCATGTTTAAAACCAGCGGAGCACTACACTTCGCCTTTTCCTTTGATCAGGAGTCTGGAACGGGAGGAAGAAAGAAAGTAAGTGGTCGTCTGCTTCAGGGAGCAAAGTTGATCAGGAGTTACCGTTCCTGGCTTTACTCAACAGAAAAAAGTGACGTGATGTTATTTTTGGTGTAATGAAGGACGGTGCAGGGGTGAGTGTCGATTATCTTCAATAGTGAGACTGAGTGACTTTATTTTTTCTTTTATTATATTTTTTTCATTTTGGGATCACTCATGTGCTTTTTTACACCTAGTCCTAGTGTGTATGCAGTTTTGTAAATTTTGTCAACCATTCCTACCGGCACACTATGGTCTACGCTTCCGAAAAGCGGAACGGGTTTTAACATGTGCTTAAGATGTTCTGCGTGCGTTCGCACTCGGGACCTCGGTTTATAATCTCATCTGAAGGACTTTTGGGGGTAGTAGAGTCTGCACTGGTGTCAACTCCAGAGAAAAAATCCTCTTGAATGAGATTCAAACCCGGGTCAGCAGATCACAAGTGCATCACTCTAGGCACTAGGCCATCCCGTTCTCAGTGTGTGTGTGTGTGTGTGTGTGTGTGTGTGTGTTGTGTGTGTGTGTGTGTGTGTGTGTGTGTGTGTGTGTGTGTGTGGCACTACTGTAAACAGAGATATCTAGATAATCAAGCCAGCTCCCCACGACACATCTGCTTGTCTTTGTCTTTTTTTTTTCAAAAATAAATCTGGACGACAAAACTGAAGTCTCCTTCCAAATATGGACCCCCCCCCCCCCTTCTTCTCCCCACGGCAGATATCACTAGATAATAGTGTGTATGCCTGTTTTCAGAAAAGACAAAAAGAAATGTAGAAAGCAACATTTTTTTTTAGTGACCATCATTTCGAGGCAGTAGACGATTATAAGTGATGTTTGTTTTGATGTGTAGAGTAAGTCCACACCACTTTAACGGCAATAAACTATTCTGAATCTAAAACTGAATCTGAACCTGAATCACACAGAGATATATCTTGCACACACGTTAAACCCGTTCAGCTTTTCGGAAGCGTAGGCCATTGTGTGCCGGATGGGAACTGTTGACAGAAACATAATATGGTCACTGAAGTAGACTGAAATCCACTCCCCTTCCAGGCTCCATTTTCCTGTGCACCCTATGGGACCTGAGGGAGTCAAGCACTTTCTGTGTGTGTGAAGGAAGCTCTCTCCATCTCCATCCCCACCCCTCTCTCTCTCTCTGTATTGCTGCTCTTTGCATCAGCCCGAAGAGCAGTGAGGGATCTCTGTCACGTCATTGGCAATGGCTTGTAACCACTTCTGGCCTTTGATCAGGGATGGGGACAGCAAGAGCAGAGAACTGTGAGCGCCTCGTCTGCTTCCATCGCCCGAAGTGAGTACGAGTTACCGTCCTTAGGTTGTTGGGTTGGGTTTTTTTTTTTTACCACACCCGAAATTATTATTTTTTTTTTTTTTAATTTAGTGATGAAGCTGTGAGAGGAATGAAGTGTGAGAAGGTTGGTTATCAGTGACAGTGCGTGTGGGAAACTCTTTTGCTGAAAAAGAGTTGAAAATGGATTTTTTGGTGGTTTTTTTTTTTGGGGGGAAGTTGTGAAAAGTCTGCACACATCAATGGGTTCAAATTCGTCTTAATGTCTTTTACAAGATGTGATATTAGAGGGTGACTCTGGTGTGTGTGTGTGTGTGTGTGTGTGTGTGTGTGTGTGTGTGTGTGTGTGTGTGTGTGTGTGTGTGTGTGTTTGGCGAGCTTGCACGAGTGTGCATGACGTTATTGACAACTCTTCAAATTGTTCTCCAGTTTTGAGGTGTTTTGGCAAGGTAATAATCTTTTGGCCTGGTGATATCATTCACTGCGTATGGTGTTCATAATTTTCTTATTGATAATCATTGTTCTTTGCATAGAATTGATTCAACTTTACCCTCACTGCATATATCAAGGTTTATGAGGATACTGGTATATGTATATGCCGATGATTATTGGTTAATACACTGTCTAATCAACAAAAGAAACCTTTGATATCTTGTAACAGTATTGTCAGAAAATAAATAAGATTTCAATCTGATGTTACATCTACAAACATGAGTCAATGATTGGAATTTATTCCGCAGGACACTTTCAGAACTTTCATTGAATGCGTAGTTTAAACAATAGTATTCATTCATCTTTTTTAGTAAAAGGTTTTATACAGTTGTGGGGTGGTTGAAGTTAAAAAGAAGACGTTGCCTGAAAAATAAAACAGTTTAAAGTGATAAAAACAAAATGCAGTAAATATTACAAATCCAGAACACACACACACACACACACACCACACACACACACACACACACACACACACACACACACACACACACACACACACACAAACAAACACACACACATGCGTGCGCAAACAAACAAACAAACAACAGCACCAACATAAAATAGATTCTAAATTCTCTTCAAATTTCCACTGTAAGCATCCATGATGTCAGCTTCGTCTCTTCACACCTAAATCCCTACATCCTTTTTTTTTTGCTTTTGTTTAAACTTGTGTGCTGCTATTTCCATCTGAAGAGAGGGGGAGGGCTGATGACACATAACTTTCAAACTGAATGGCACGCCAAAGGTTTTTGGCAAGGGCCGCTGGCTTTTTATCCGAAGTGGGGACAGGAAGAACAAAGCCGCCATGGGGTCGGCTGCTCCAAAGAGCAAAGTGATTACGAGTTACCGTCCTTTACTTCAGTCAGACTGAAAAATGACGTGATGAGTTCCCCTTGAGGTGAACGCCAGTGCAAGGGAGATTACCATTGACATCGTACACGGTGAACTCTGCTGGGGTTTTAGTTTCTAAGTTCACCTAGGGCACTCGCTTTCTCCATGCCAATCTTAAGCAGAATCGAGTGAGGTTACCAAGTGGATGGGTGACCGTTTACACGCCTTGGTTTCAATACAGTCCCCAACTTCACCCAGCTGTTAGTGGATACCAGGCCTCTTTAGGGTTAGAGAAGGTACAGCAGCAATGGAGAGGAGATGGGCGCTGCCCTCATTATGCTGGCCCCTAGAGAAGGTGAGATATCTGATACTTTGTTCCCCAACGACCACAAAAGTTATGGGACACCCTTACCTTTTAGTTTCTAAGTTCAATGGGTTCTGTCTTGTAGTGTTTTCTTTTTGGAAATGAGAAATATGTACAATTACCCCTGACAATTTTGTGTAGGTTCTTTGCATGCACTGTGTGCGTATTGCAGGTGAACTTTGTTTTTTTGTCTTATTTAAAAGAAAGGTTGATTGTTTTTATTTCTTCCTTAGTTTTGTTTGGTTGTTAGTTGTGTGTGTGTGTGTGTGTGTGTGTGTGTGTGTGTGTGTGTGTGTGTTGTGTGTGTGTGTTTGGGTTTGTTTTGCATGTTTCTTTGCTTTATTGTGGGAAGGGTTTGTGTTTGTTTGTTTTGTTTTGTTTCCATTGTTGCCTTGTGTGCTGGTTTGTATAGCAGAGGAGAAGTAAATAACAGGAAGAACAGAAGAATTACAGTGTCTGAGGGGGATGGTGGCCTCGTCTCTGTGTTGCATTCTACTTTGTTTTGTTTTGTTTTAGTACATTAATTTGGAGACAGGATAGCTCAGTGGTCAGAACACTTGCTTTTCCCAAGCCAATGTCAAGCAGCATCGAGCGTGGTTACTAAGTGGATTGGTGACTGTTTGCGTGCCTTGATTCCAGTACAGTCCCCAACTTCACCCAGTTGTATATGGGTACCTGCCCTCTTTAGGGTCAGGGAAGGTAAAGCAGTGAGGAAGAGGAGATGGGCGCCGCCCTCAGTATGCTGGCCCCTGGAGAAGCTGAGGTTTCTGATGCCTCGCTCCCTTACATAAGTTATGGGACACCTTTACCTTTTGTTACATATTTTATTTCGTTTTTTCGGGCTAGGAGGGGCGGCTGGATTTTTAAAAACTTGTTTTGATTCTTTTGTTCATTAATGTTTGTATGTTGAAAGGCGGTAGAGGAGAGGTGTTGACATTTGTTTCAATTGTTGGTAGCTTGTTAGTAGCATTTTGTTGTTGTTTTATTGTGTTTGTTGTTGTTGCTTTTTCATAGTGCAGATACAACAGGGGAATAGACAAAAGATCAAAGTCACTCACACACGCACGCGAACGCACACACACACGCACGCGAACGCACACACACACACACGCAAACACACACACACACGCAAACACACACACACAAAGAGACAGAAACAGAGAGACAGACAAACAGAGCCATACAGAGAGTGAGAGACAGACAGACAGAGACAGAGGAGAGGGGAAAAGACAGACAGATATATAAACAGACACATACACAGACAGATAGGGGATTAGACAGACAAAGGAGGAAATATAGAGATATGAACAGAGGGGGGAGGGGGCAGGCACACACACACACACACACACACACACACACACACAACACACACACACACACACACACACACACACACACACACACACACACACACACACACACACACACATACACACACGCGCGCGCGCGCGAGTTCAAATGTTCCTCTCTCCCCTTCAGAATTAGAATACCGTCACTCAAACAAAAATCAGCTTTACTGACACAAAAATCCCTCCTGACAAGCACAGAGTAAAAATAAAACACCCCAAACCCATCCAATCTCCAGAAGGATGCAGTGAAATGCATTCAGGCCTATCTACACACAATGCCAAAGTGTTACCAAGCCAGTTTTCCTTGACGCGAAACAATACAGTCACTTATGACAGAGATAAAATAAAACATTGACTGTCAATGTTTTTTTTCCCATGAACCACAAACACGATGTATGTCACAATGTTCAAATTCTCTCCACGCTGAGAAATGAAGCATTCTTTTAAAACAGAATGCTGTATCACGTGTTAACAGATCAGTTCAAAGCTTTAGGACAAAGGAGGAATATTTACATAATGATCCAGAAGCCTGTATTTGAGAGAAAGAAAGCACGAGTATTGTTAAGGCCGTTGAATAAAATGGTATATAACAAACAAACAAACGAACAAACAAACAAGATTGCAGGATGACTGATACAACTTGTCACCAAAGCTGTGATACTAAACATGATGTGATTGTTTTAGTTGGGATTTATTTCCACTGTTTTGATTGTTTTGAATAAGAAAATCGCCTTTTGAGGTTAAAATGAAAGAGGGGTCTTTATAACTCTTCTGCGTTGCTAGAATGACAACACAATTTAAAAAAAATAAGCATACCATTGTATAATAGCTGAAGTATACTGAAGTATTTCATTCCACAGGGAAAAAATCTGTTTAATTTGTACAAGCCGCTGAACATTTCTTAGCCGCCATGTTGTGCAAGGGAGACAACAGTGCGTGAGACCTGTGAGAAGTGAAACAAAGGCAGATGAAAATAACCCATCCAGTTCCAGACACCTGCCTCACTTATGGCGGAAGTAAAGTCACAACACCTAGCGTTTTGGGTTACTTACAAAGAAAAGGTCATTCGTCAAATAAACAAACAACAAACACGCACACACACATACACACACACGCACACACACGCACGCACGCACGCGCACACGCACACACACACACACACACACACATGCTAAAACATCGAAAATACAGGATAGGAAGGTTATCTCTTTATAGTCAGTGTCCTCAGCACAGTTATCTGAAAAAGTCCTATTCACTTTATCTATCACATGGAGGAGAACTACCAGGAGACTGGTGTGTATGCATGTGCATGCGCGCGCGCGCGCGTGTGTGTGTGTGTGTGTGTGTGTGTGTGTGTGTGTGGTGTGTGTGTTTTCATTCTCCTGGTCTGGATGGAGCCTTGTCTTACTTTCTGACCGCTCAGCTGGTTGAGGCAGTGCTATAGGAAGTCAGCCCAAACAGCAAGCCCTGTGTGTGCATAGGAACAGTTTGGTACGAACAGTCTTCTTGTGTGTATAGAGACCACATAATGTGCGTATGAACATGTAGATAGCACCAGTGCAGATGTGTACATAATATGAACATGTATATAACACCAGTGTACATGTGTGCATATGAACTTGTGTATAGCACCAGCCCATAATATGTGTGTGCACATGGACATATATATAATTATGTATGTATATATATGTATGTATATATATATATATATATATATATATATATATATATATATATATATACATATACATTATATGGACATTTTGATAGCACCAGTCCACATGTGCGCATATAAACATGTTGATACCAATATTCTCAGTATGCATGTGAACATACTTAACACAAGTCCGCATGTATGCACATGAACGTGGTAATACCAACAGTCTTCATGTGTGTATATAAACATACTGATAAAGCCAGTTCACATGTGCATATGAACACGTTTATAGTAACAGTGACACGCTTGCTTATAAACACATGTTGATGATAAGAATGCACATGTGCGCATAGGAACATTGACTTCAACAGTCTTGATGAGTGCATAAAAAATGCTGCCTACTGCAGTCCGTACATATCTTTTATGAACACGTTGTTAACAACTGTCTACATGTATGAACATGAACACATGTTGATAACAAAAGCTCAGGTGTATGCATATGAACATGTTAATAACAACTTCTGCATGTATGCCTATAAACACGTATTGATAGCAGCAGTCCATACTATGTATATGGACATGTTGAAAACAACAGTGCACATTGTACATATGAAATTTAGTGTGGGGATGCCGTGGGCCTGTCAGTAGTAATAGCATCCTCACCTTCTGGAAATTCCTATGTTAAGAATTCCATCTTTTCTATCCCTCTCTTGGTGTCACACATACAAATACACAGATGGTGTCACACATAAAGCGACACAGAATGTTGTCAGGAAAACAAGATTCCCTTGCCAAATCGATCCCCTACACCTAGCACAGTGAAAACAATAACCAGACAGTCACTGTTTTCCCAGATTCTGTATGAATGAGTATGTAGACAAGGAAACCCACACAAACATACAGTTTTATCCACCCCAAAATATCCATCTTGGGTACCGATAGAATATTCACAGGCATTGGATGAAGAGTCATATGTTAGTGCTCATGATAAACGAGCGAATTAATGATTGAGTGAATGAATGATTGAACGAAGGAATGAATGAATGAACGAACAATTACAGCGAATACGTGATTCTAAAGAGTGATGAGAAGGCGACAGATCCCAATAGGCCCTGAGTTAATTACACGCTCTCTGTTAACACAGAGACACGTCAAATGGCTATACTTGGTAACTTTCTCAGCTGGACAAAATATTGCATCCGATATTGGTGAAGGCACGGTGATAGATGAGGCACTCACAATGATAAAAAGACACTTTCAAACAAACGAGCATTAATACTGTTCTCTTTGTAAACAGTTCAAACGACAATTTTGCTTGCTTGAATTGGAGCAAAGGCACACAAAAACCCCAACATATTAATGAATATAAAAACGTGTTGAAAAATGTTGAGGTAAATGGCATACTTGTCAAGACGATCAATCCAAAGGCACGGCTGACATCAACATGGCTGGAAGGTGATTGTGACTGCGTTGATTAAGGGATCAAGTAAAGCATCACTCTTCGCCAAAAAGAACTATTATAGCAGATAATTATACCGATCATTGAGAAAATGCCTGACAATGATAATATAATATACCTACTTTTCATAAGCTGAAGCGTTAAGAGATATCATCGTCATCATTATCAACATCATCATTGTTATATATATATATATATATATAATATATATATATATATATAATATATATATATATATATATATATATATATATATATATATATATATATGCCGCCGCTGTAGCCTAGTGGTTAGGGCGTTGGACTCGTAATCTAAAGGTTGCGGGTTCGATCCCAGCTTTCGGCTATGGCGTTGCGCCCTTGGAAAAGGCACTTTACGGCTATTTTCTCATCCCACCCAGGCGTAAAAGGGGTACCAACCTTGTGTTGGGGGTTAACCTTGCGATAGACTGGCGTCCTATCCAGGGGGGAGTCTATGACTCTCAGTCGCTTAACGCCACAGAAACCGGGATAAGCACTGGCCTGATGAGCCTTAGGCTCGGGACAGACTTTAATATGTATATATATATATATATATATATATATATATATATATATAAAAAAAAATATATATATATAATATATATATATATATATATATATATATATATAATATATATACACGCATGCAGAAAACCAAATACGCACGTTGAAGATCCTGTATATCAGTCAGTGTTCGGTGGGTTACGGAAACACGAACATACCCAGCTTACATCCCCGAAGTCGGATTGCGCCTACATTCATGGTAGGACAAAAACGGTCGCATGCACAAAATCTCATCATGGGTGAAACTACAAGCTCTGGCTGAGGAACAAAACGAAATGATGGGCGCTGCACTGACTTTGTCTGGCAGTATCTCTTGAGCGGCGACGGGATAGCTCAGTGGTCAGAGCACTTGCTTTCCCCAAATTATGGTAAAGCAGCATCGAGCGTGGTTACCAGTTGGATGGGTGACTGTTTGCGCGCCTTGGCTTCAGTACAGTTCCCCAGTTCACCCAGCTGTAAATGAGTACTCTTAGGGTCAGGGAGGGTAAAGCAGCGAGGGAGAGGAGATGGGCGCCGCCGTCAATATGCTGGCCCCTAGAGAAGCTGAAATCTCTGATGACTCGGTCCCCTACGACCACCTAGGTTATGGGACACACCTTTACGGGCAAGTTGAACCCTATTGATGTGTTCCTCTCCGGGCACAGGGTGATAATTATTCTGTTGGATATACTGGCGTTTTCCTAACGCTGACGTGAATAACGGAAATCTTTACCGTGCATATTTTATCTTCGTGCTAAAAATAGTAGAAGGGAACTATAAGGCACTGGCAAGTCCACACTTTAACATGACTTGGGAAGCTGTAAGAAACATCCCCACCCTTCATTAATTCACCACACGCAACTGCCAACACTAGAAC
This sequence comes from Stramonita haemastoma, assembly GCA_030674155.1. Taxonomy (NCBI): domain Eukaryota; kingdom Metazoa; phylum Mollusca; class Gastropoda; order Neogastropoda; family Muricidae; genus Stramonita; species Stramonita haemastoma. The sequence continues at coordinate 54,400,364 of CM060333.1, forward strand.
CTACCACTTCATAAAAAAGGGAGAGAAAAATAAGGAGGTAGAGAACATCGGCGACAAAAGAAAATTAGGAAGAAACGAAATACATAGTTAGATATCTAAATCTGTCTAGACTCCCCGATGTCGAAATGCAGCTGCCTTCATGATGGGGGAAAACGGTGGCAAAATCTGACCTTTGGTGAATCTGGGAGTTGGAACCGAGGAAAGAAAAAACCCATCAGTCTAGACAGAGATATTTTAGACTTTATTTATTTACTATTTATTTATTCATTTATTCATGTATTTATTCTTTTATATCGAGGATAATGGAATAAGCATTTATGTGCTTTTTTACATCCAGTCCCCGTGTGTATGCAGTTTTGTAAATCTTGTCATCTGTTCCCACCGGCACACGATGGCCTACTCTTTCGAAAAGCGGAACAGGATTTAACATGTGCGCAAGATGTTCTGCGTGCGTTCGCACACGGGGCCTCGGTTTATAGTCTCATCCGAAGAACTTTTGGGAGAATGGAGTCAGCACTGATGTTAACTCCAGGGGGAAAATCCCCTCGACCGGGAATCAACCCGGGTCGTCAAATTGCGAGCGCAATGCTCTGACCACTAGGCTATCCCGTCCCTTAAGAGACTTAAGAGAGATAGCTTGTTGATAGTGTAATCTAAAACAAAAACAAAAAAAGAAAGAAAAGAAAAACAGAAAATAAATAAACAAAGGAAGAAATAAACGAATTAATTAATTAATTGATCAAAGGACAAAAACAAAACCAACAAAAACCCCAGACAGCAGCAACAACAAAAAGAGTCACGTTACTTGTTTATAAATACAATTGCCATTGTCTCAATGTTCATAATGACAGATCCTATCTGTCCTCTGTCTGTCTGTCTGTCTGTCTGTCTGTCCGTCCGTCTGTCTGGTGGCCAAACATGTTACAGATTTGTTAGGTGTAAAGCATATGGAAACGACCCTTTGTGTGGAATACTAAGATAAAATTGAATTGTAATCTGAAGACGAATTGTTAATTTATTGTTTTATGTATGATTTATACAATTTTTATTCATGATTTATAAAATCTGTGTTTTTGAGTCATTTCATTACTTGTCCATGTGTGTCATTATAAGTTAATCATACTTTGCTTAAAGTAACTCTGAAAAATAAATAATCCACATTTTGTTTTTATCTAGACTATCTATCCCTTAGTCTGGCGACCGTGGGGGGCCCCTGAAGACTTGACGACCAGTTCCCTCCATTCCTCTCTCTGTTCTGCCTTTCTCAAAATTTGGTTGAGTTCTTGGCCTGTCCATTCGCTGATGATGTCCTCCCATCTCTTACTTGGTCTGCCTCTTTTTCTACCTTCCTGGACAGTGACTTGCAGTATTATTTTTGCAAGTCCCTTTGATCTAGTGACATGCCCATACCATTTAAGTTTACACTTCTTCTATCAATAGTAAAGAAGCGTAAAGCGTAAACTTTGTTTTTATACAGATAGTAAAATGCGTCCAGATTTTTTGTTTCCAATTCAGAGCAAGAAGTTGCTTTCAATTCCCACTTAACTGAAGTGCAGTGGAATTTCTTGATAATCCTGTCTTCGGATTTTGTTTGTGTGTGTGTTTTTTTTGGTTGTTTTTGTTGTTGTTGTTGTTTTGGGGGGTATTTTCCTATCTAATGTTATCATTGACTTCACTTCATTCAATATAAAGCGCTTGGCAATGCTGTCCTCCGGGCATCCAAAAGACATCATCATCATATGTGCCATCATCATTAGCATCACCGTTAATATAATTGTAATTATTATCATCAATATTATTACCACCATCATTTTATCCTTATTACTACCATCATTATGATTATCAATATAATTATTACTACTACCACCACCATTTCTAACTACGACTACTTTTATTACTACTACTATGGTTGTTGTTAACATGCTATTCTTCTTCTTGGTATTATCATCATCGTTATTACTATTATTACTATTATTATTATCATCATCATCATCATCATTGTTATTATTATTATTATTATTATTATTATATTATTATTATTATTATTATTATTATTATTATTATTATATTATTATTATTATTATTATTATTATTATTATTATCATTGTTGTTGTTGTTAATATTTTGTTTTCGGAATATCAGGTGACACCATTGCACACTTTCTCCTATTTGCTTTACTCATTGTTGTTGATATGCAGAATCCACCACTACTGAACCTGCGAGCTAGAGAGAGAGAGAGAGAGAGAGAGAGAGAGAGAGAGAGAGAGAGAGAGAGAGAGAGAGAGAGAGAGAGAGAGAGAGAGAGAGAGAGAGGCGCACATACAGTCTGCTTACTTTGCAACTGCTAAGGTATTTATTTTTGTAGACTGAGAAATAAAATAAAAAAAGAACTTTAGGAATCCAAGTTTAAATGATAATTACACTCAGCTAACTATTTTTAAAACTGCTACGATATTTTTGCTGAATTAAAAAAAAAACATAAAAAAATAAAGTTTAAATGATAATTTGTTCCATCTGTTTTGAAGCTGCTACAGCCATATTCGCTAAATGAAAAAGAACTTTACCAAATCAAGTTTAATTGAATGAAGTTTAACACTCAGCTGGCTATTCCTAAACCTTCCAAAATGGCTCTGTTTGCTGCTGAGTGCAGTTTTCTCCATAGGCAAACATGTTCTCGCAATCGTCTTTTCAAGTTAGCGTTTTATGAGTAAAGTTTTACAGCAAGGCGTATTATGGGTGATAAATTCAACATCTCCATTGAAGATTATTACCGTAGTAGTAGTAGTAGTAGTAGTAGTAGTAGTAGTAGTAGTAGTAATAATAATAATAATAATAATAATAATAATAATAATAATAATAATAATAATACAACAACAACAACAATCATTATCATCATAACAATGATGATGATGATAATGATGACGACAAATAAATGAGAGAAAAAATAACAATAAACCAATAAATAACCTTGGGTGATGTGTTGTGTTGTTTATTCTCCTCTTTCAATGTTGTGTTTGTGTTCTGCTCACACGTTAGATCGCTTCAGCACAAACATCGCGTTTGGCTCTGCTCCCTATTTTAAGCAGCGAAAGCATTTACTTACAGCCGGAAAAAAATGTTCGTTTTTATTCAAATGATATTGCAGAATTACTTGCAGCTGACTTCGTCTTTTATATTAGACGTATTATACATAGATCTATGTACACAAATGAATGCAAACAAACCCCAAACATAACAAAAGAAAAACCCCAAAACAAAACAAAAAAAAAACAAATACCCCCCCCCCCCCCCACTCCCGAAAAAAACCAACAACAACAACACACACACGCCCTAAAAAAAAAACAAAAAAAACACCCAAATGGGAGAGTCCATTTCAGCTGTTTTTTCAACCAGCTTGCCACTTGCGGTCCATTTTTAAATACATGACACTCGTGACGTAAGATCCGCTGACGTCACTGCACACGTCACACAGCGTAGAAGGAGTTGTGTTCAGTCCCTTGTGTTCAGTCAGTAACCACAGAAGAGCGATGCTACCATGAAGAAATTGTAGTCTTCAGTAGTGGTCCTACTGACAACAAAAAAATCTCACTTCACAAATGTCTCAAATCCAACGTTTTCCCCAATGCATAGAGGGTGAAAGGGGGGGGGGGGGGGGGGGGGGGGGGGGGGGGGGGGGGGAGGGGGAGGGGGGGGGGGGGGGGGAACCCAGTTTCGTTGATAGGTTCAGCAACCCACTTTCGTTGATAGATTCAGCACAGATAACACTCAAGATGAAAACATCCCCACAATATGTCTGTCAACTGAGGGCGTTTGTGCAGACGATCTAACAGGAACATACTGTGTGTATAATTATATCAATTTTGGTGTGATGCAGGTCAGTCACTCTCTTGATTGACGTCACTTCCCCTTTACGCAGACTGACGTCACTTACCCCACATTCACTAAAAAAAAACCTGACAATACAGTTTGTGTGGGAGAAATATCAAAAAAGAAAAGTCATTGTCGTTTTAATTAACGAGGCAAACAGTCTGACTTCAAAATTAAAAAAAAAATCCCACACAAAGAAACAACCACAAAAAACCCAAAAACTCAGAGCTACAATAGAAGACCATCCAGTCACAAAAAAAAAGAAAAGGATGACGTCAGATGGGCGGGTGACGTCAGCAGGGTCCCCCTACAAGGGCCTGTCGACAGAGGTCATGTTGGTGAGGACGGGGGCGGTGGTGTTGGGGGAGATGCTCTCCACAATGAGGGACAGGCAGTTCAGGCTGGAGGCCCCGTTCCCCCCTCCCCCTCCGCTCCCCCCACCACCCCCACTGCCTGACATCTGGTCGTACCCCCTGCACACACAGACATGTAGACATAAGCACTTCAGTTTTGTTTTTTTGTGTTGTGTCGTGTTTTGTTGTGTTGTGTTGTATAGTTTTGTTGTCGTACCATACTGCACACAGACGCAGTCAGGTAGACAACACTTCAGTATTGTATGATGTATTGTATTGTATGATTGTATTGATTGTTTCGTTTGTTTTTTTAATTGTATTAGATCGATATTGTATTGTTGTAGCTTGCTGCACACACACACAGTCACATAGACAATACTTCAGTATTGTATTATATTCTTATTATTGTATTGTATTGTATTGTATTGTATTGTATTGTATTGCAGAAAGGTAAAGGTGTGCCATAACCTCTGTAGTCGAAGGGAAGCGAGATAGAGGCCTCAGCTTCTCTAGGGGCCAGCAAATTGAGGGCGGCGCCCGTCTCCTCTCCCTCGCTGGTTTACCTTCCCTGACCCTAAAGAGGGCAGGTACCCATTTACAGCTGGGTGAACTGGGGACAGTACTGAAGCCAAGGCGCGCAAACGGTCACCTATCCAGTTGATAAACACGCTCGATGGGAGAAAGCGAGTAGTTCTGACCACTGAGCTACCCCGTCCCCTATTGTATTGTGTAGCCCAGACCAAAAGTTGTGTCAGTTATTGATGTCAGCAAATTGCCAAGGCCTACAACAAAATGTTATGTTGTAAAATGTTGTGTTGAGGTTGCTTTCAGCCATGACAACCTCTTAACATAACAACCTGCAGATCTACTCTTCTTTTAAAGAAGTGAAACAATCATCTGAGGTCGAAGTATGGCTGCCTATATGGCAAGTTATTG
>CM060333.1:54416089-54443589 GCA_030674155.1 Stramonita haemastoma
AGTTTGACCTTTCACCGAGATGGGGAAATCGGGAATTAAAAAAAACGAAAGTAGCCCAATCATCAGCCGGGGAGGAGGGGGGGGGGGGAGGGAGCGAAATGGGGGGGGGGGGGGGGGGGGAAGCTGGGGGAAAAAGCGTTGTGTTTGGTTTTTTGCTAATTACTTTTTTTACCTGGATTTTTGAATAGAATGCAATGAAAATCACATTTTCGGGGGAAAAGGGATTTTATAATAAAATTGCTTTTGTTGTTAATCAGTCAAAAAATTTGGGTTTTTTGCGCTCCCTGTCTGTCTGTGCCTGTTGTCTCCCGCCTGCCTCCCTGCCCGGTTTCTTCTCTCTCTCTCTATCTCTTTCTCTCCCCCTTCCTCCTTCTCTCTTCTCTCTCTCTCTCTCTTTCCCCAGTTGTTCCTGAAGAACGTTGCAACACGTTAAAAACCCGTTTCAATTTTTCAGAAGATTTAGGCCATGTGTTGTTTGGGAGAAATGGCGGTAACATTTACAAAACTGCATACAACGGGATGGATGTGAAAAAAAAAACACTTCCCGCTTATTCTTCCCCCGAAAAAAAAGAATAAGATAGAATGAAAAAAAAATAAATAAATAGATAAATAAATAAGTCAATAAATAAATATTCTTTCTTGTACTGCAAATAATTGTACTTTTGCATGCACACGCGCGCGCGTATGTTATGTTTAGTATGTAGTAGTGTAGTAGTGTGTAGTAGTAGTAGTAGTTAGTATGTAGTAGTGTGTAGTAGAGTAGGTGAGTAGTATAGTAGTAGTGTAGAGAGAGAGGGAGAGAGAGAGAGAGAGAGAGGTGGAGGAGGGGGTGGGGGTGGGGGGAGAGATCGTGTTTTTTCTGTTATGTCTATCACATCTATCCGTCATAAAGTCAGAGATGTAGAGAAATAAATAATTATACACACTCCACAGACGTACACAAAATTATGAAGAGACCAGGTCAACAAAACAAACCTAAACACACACACACACACACACACACACACACACACACACACACACACACACACACACACACACACACCACACCTATTTTATCCAGAAAGAATCTTCACCCCATTTCTCTCAAGAGGAGCGCTTTGGAATGAAATGAAATGTGGAAACCGCCGCAGCGAACAAATTGCAGTTTAACGTGTCACAGCCAGAACTGGAAAGCCGAAAAGAACCAGCAAATAAGCCTCAATTGATGTTAAGCCCAGGAAAAAAACCCAACCCCCCTCCCTTCCAAGATAAAAAAGAAAAAAGAAAACCTCTCCTCTTCCCTCCCCTCTACCCTACCACTGAATCAAATGTCTCGGTGGGTGGCTTAACATGGCGACTAAAACGGGGGGCAAACTGCCGTCAGAGGACTACGTTTGTGCCTTTCCTATCGTGTTTAGGGGCAGAATGATTCTCTCTTTATTTTGTAGCCCCTCTCGCCAGTGCAGTTTATGCGGAGGCAATCTAAACCACGCCTGATAGAGGAGGAGATGGGGACTGTTTACAAACATGGCGTAAGCCGCTATCGCTAATGACCCAATCAATGTTCACTGTCGTCTGCCTCCTGTCTCGCCTGTTCTCAGCGTCACGAGATCGAAGGGAGACTGGAGTATTTTGAAACTGGACAGCGTTGAAAGAGAGTTATGGTTGGTCTTGGAGTTTGGAGGGGGGGAGGGGGGTGATGGGAGTTGGGTTGTTGTTGTTTTTTGTTTTTGTTTTGTTTTTTTTGGGGGGCGGGGGCAGATTATATATTCTACAACAATAATGATAAATTTTATTGAGGAAAAAGTAGTGGAGGATAAAGTGCAGGTAACCACTGACAACTCCTCAATCATTTGAAGATGACCTGTCAAAGTAATGGTAAATTGGGTTTTAATAAGGAGGAGGGGGGGGGGGGGGTCATTCCCTTTTTTTTGTTTTATAATTTTGTTTTGTTTTGTTTTATAAACTGTATTCCATATCTGGGACAAGAGCAGTCAAGACTACACACGTGTGTTAGGTTTCTTTTTGTCTTCGGTATTTGTTTGCTTTGTGTTGTGTTTTCTTGTTTTTATCTGCTGTGTTTTTCACTGTTCTGTTCTTCCCTCTCTGTCTCCTTCTTTTTTTGCTGCTTTGTGTCTTTTGTTCTTTCCTTCTTTTCCTTTTTTCTTCTTTGTATCCTTTTTGTTTAATTGTCTGTATTTCCCTCTTCTTTTTTCTTTTTTTCTTTCTTTCTTTCTTTCTTTCTTTCTTCTTTCTTTCTTTCTCTTTCTTTCTTTCTTTCTTTCTTTTTTCGTTCCTGTTTTCTTTCTCTACGTCTCTTGCCTTTCTCTGTCTCTGTCTCTCTCTGTCTCTGTCTCTCTCTCTCCTTCTCACGATAGGAAATAGACTTGAACTTCTGCCCATCGATTGTAAGAGGGCAACGCTTTCCATCCCTTCACTACATACACCTTTCGACCTGAAGATTGATCGCTTGATGGAGAAGAGGTGGAGAGAGAGAGAGAGAGGAGAGAGGAGGAGAGAAGAGAGGAGAGAGAGAGAGAGGGAGAGAGAGAGAGAGAGAAGGAGAGAGAGGAGGGAGGAGAGAGAGAGAGAGAGAGAGAGAGAGAGAGAGAGATCTTTAAACTCTGAAAGAATTTATCCATAAAGAGGCAGTTGGCCCATACACGAAGGGGGTTGCTGATCAATTCACTGAATAATAATATAATAATAATAATAATAATAATAATAATAATAATAATACATGGAATTTATAAAGCGCTATATCTTGCAAAAACAAATCAAAGCACTTGCTTTCGTCCTAAACAACACACAAGTACAGTGGTGACAAACCAAGCAAACAAAACCACACACAAAAACAAAACAAAAAGAAACCACCCTACGACAGCATATAACATCTCTTATTTCAAAGGTTTTTGCAAATATAAAGCAAATTTCTTATGATTATATTAAGGATTACAAACAAGTCTAAATGCAGTGGCTGGTTGGTATATTTTCTGGGATATATTTCTGCCCAATGACATGTACAGGCGGGATAACTTTAAACAATAATGTACTTCTGTTGTTTCATTACATAAAGAGCATGTTGTAGCAATTTTCGTATGAATGGGGCGGAAAAGTTTCGGACATAATAACGGATTCGAACCACCACACACTGTGAACCTGGATTTGTCGCTTTCTAGGCAGGTGCGTTACCTTTGACCACTGAACCAAATAGTCGGGGTTTGTGTGGGACAATGGTCAGTGTCAAGCTGTTAACTGCCCTCTAACCTGGGTAGATTGCATTCTCACCTCTAAACGCAGTCAGAACACACAACAGGAACTATGAATGCTACCAAAGACCGCAGTATTGCCTGAACTTCCTTGTTGGTGTCCCATTGAAGTTGCTTGCTTGCTCTAGGAATGTGCTGATGTGGGGCTGCTTTTTATCTTGTGATGCGGCGTGTTTTTTCTGTGTGTGTGTTTTTATTTTTTTATATTAGATTATAATGTATCGTTAGGGTTAATTATACTAGTAATGATTAATAATATAATAATATAAAGATAGTAGATTAGATAATATAGATGATATGTAGATATATAGATAATAGATAGATAATTAATAATAATAATAATAATAATATAATAGATAAAATATAAAATTAATAGATATAATAATAGATAATAATAGTAATAATAGTAATAGATATGGGTTGTAACCCATATGAATTTCTCTCTTTGTGAAATGATAAAAGATGTGAATTTGAATTAAAGAGTACGAACCTGGGAGTGATATAGTTTCAAATATGAAAAAAAAACCTTTTTTATCGATGATGATGACGTAAAACAGGTATGGGGTAAGAAGGTAGTTTGCATTGTAGACCACTCTGTAACTATACACCTGAGCACAAAACCCCCAAGCCTTTACCCCTGCTAAAAACCACCGGCTTGCATTTTAAACAATACTTTACCACGTTATCTGCCATATTCTTTACTACCAAACAGCTAAACTGTCCATGTCAGAGGTTACAAATACCTTACACAAAACCGCCATCGGAATAAAATACTCGTCTGCTTGTGTCCTTCTGTGGCGAGAGTAGTGGGCCTTTTGCCTCTGGGTGGTAGCGACAAGGGAGGCGATAGTGTATCAGACCAACTCGGCCCAGCACTGCTAAATGTCCGCTCGTCTCCCTGCAACCCCCCCACGTGTCACCACCAACCCGTCACGGCCTCCCGGTGCCCTGCACAGCAGCCTCCCCTTTCAAACTTGCCTCCCGGTATTATTATGGAAGGATTTACAGGCTCTAATTTAGCTTATTATATTAATTGCCTCTCTTCCATGCTGCCCTAACCTATGGCTGGCGTCCTCAGCACAACCAGGTATTACAGGCCTTGATATCCCGAAGTCGGAATGTGGCTACACCCATGGTGGGCAAAAATGGTCGAATATGCAAATGGGTACAGCTTTAAATGGGACCTGCCCTCTTTAGGGTCAGGGAAGGTAAAGCAGCGAGGAAGAAGAGATGGGCGCTGCCCTCAATATGCTGGCCCCTAGAGAAGCTGAGATCTCTGATGCCTCGCTCCCCTACGACACACTAGGTTATGGGACACCGCTAGCTTTTCTAAGCAAAATGTGACCATTGGTGAACCTCGGAGCTCTAGCCGACAAACGGGGGAAAGTCTTGATTAAGGAAGGACATAATTAAGATTTTTTTTTTCTTCTAGTGTTTTTTGTTTTGATTTTAGATTTACGGAGCTGGATATTTGTTGATTATGATTGTTGATTGTTGATCATGAAGAAGCGAATAACTATGTTACTAGGGCCGCTGAAACTAAATGAGGTACAGGCCTTAATCTTGTTGTTGTTACTGTTGTTGTTGTTGTTTTTCTTCTTCTTCTTCTTCTTCTTCTCTTCTTCTTCTTCTTCTTCTTCTTCTTCTTCTTCTTCTTCTTCAAACACTCAGACAACTTCTGTTGTCTGTCACATGATCAAAAATTGTGTTACGCTGCCTTTAAAGCGCCTGACAAGTCAGGCCCAGCAGCATGTGACATCGGTGGGGGAGAGAAAGGTTCTCTTGTAAGTCTCTCTGGAAAAAAGGCGGCAGCAGTAATTGCATTACTATCAAACACCTTTTCTGCATCATGAATATTTCACACAAAATGTTGCAGTTGATAAAAACTGCTGACGTTTTCTAATTTGTCCTCTGAAAGTATTGTCTTTATGACCAAGGAAAAAAGGAAGGGGGGGGGGGGGGAGGGAGAGGGAGCAGGAGGTCGCTAACTACTGGCAAAAAACACTACCAGAGTTCTACGTAAAACTGGAAACAAACCGCCTAAATATTTCTGTTGGAAAATATAAACATCTTCATCACACACCCAAAAACTTAACGGTATCAGAAATGTTCAATGTCGTACAGAATTACAAAAATGATGAAGCATCGTATAACTTAATTCAATTTACGCAGCCCCTTCCACTTCTTCTCTCTCTCTCTCTCTCTCTCTCTCTCTTTTCTCTCTCTCTCTCTCTCTCTCTCTCTCTCTCTCTCTCTCTCTCTCTCTCTCTCTCTCTCCACACACACACACACACACACACACACACACACACACACACACACACACACCACAACACACACACACACACACACACTCCCACCAGGTACAAACTGACCAAAGAGGAGATGGGTGGGGGGTGACTCTGGTTCTCTACACGGGGGTGTGTGCAGCAGCAGCAGCACGCGGGATGCTGATTTCTCTCCTGCCAGGAGTCTGTCGTTTGTGGGGGCCACCAACCCCCCCGCCCCCCTTTACTGCCGCTCTGTGCCCGGCCTCCGTTATTAGCCACAAACCAATCTGTCAGCCCTGCTTCACCTGCAGTCTGGGGGGTTAGTGGGTAGTGTGCAGTACTGCTGTTTGTGCTCTGGGGGGTAGTTTAGTTTAATTTAGTTTATTCTTTTATATCCAGGATAATGGAATAAGCACGTATGTGCTTTTTTTTTTCATCCAGTCCCCGTGTGTATGCAGTTTTGTCAATTCTGTCATCTGCTCCCACCGGCACACAATGGGCTACTTTTACGAAAAGCGGAACAGGATTTAACGTGTGCGCAAGATGTTCTGCGTGCGTTCGCACACGGGGCCTCGGTTTATACTCTCATCCGAAAGATTTTTGGGGAGAGTGGAGTCAGCACTGATGTTAACTTCAGGGGGAAAATCTCCTCCAACGGGAGTCGAACTCGGGTCGTCAGATTGTGAGCGCAATGTTCTGACCACTAGGCTATCCCGTCCCCCCTGTAGACAGTGTGCAGTGTTGACTGCTTGTGCTCTTGGGGGTAGCAGGTAGTGTGCAGTATTCACTATTTGTGCTTCTTTGTCCAGCTTAGGACAGACAGGGAAATGAGCATGTCTTGAAATATAACTAGATCTAGATCTAGATATATACCCAGATTAAAAAAAAAAAGATTTTGTAAAGTCTTCTTGAAAATTTTGCAAGAAAGTGGGGTGAGAGGGGAGGGGATTATTTCTGATATTTTAGAGAAGATAGGTTAATTAAAGTAATTAATCCTTTGCTGTTTCATAATGATCATATCAGAACTATCATATCATATCATATCATATCATATCATATCATATCATATCATATCATGTCATATCATATCATATCAAATATCATATAAAACATCATAATCATGTCATTTTTTCATGGTATGGTTATTTATCACAAAACTGTGTATCATTTTTTGGTGCAGTTTCCTCTTTTTCTCCATTTACCTTCTACATCCAGACATGCAATTTTCACCCGGTCATACTGTTACCAATGCTACTTCTACTATTGCCCCTACTACTACTACTACTACTACTACTACTACTACTACTACTCTACTACTAACTGCTGCTGCTGCTGCTGCTGCTGCTGCGCTGCTACTACTGCTGCTGCTGCTGCTGCTGCTGCTGCTGCTGCTGCTGCTGCTACTACTACTACTACTACTGCTGCTGCTGCTGCGTGCTGCTGCTGCTGCTGCTGCTACTACTACTACTACTACTACTACTACTATTACTACTGCTGCTGCTGCTGCTACTGCTACTGCTGTTGCTGCTGCTGCTGCTGCTACTACTACTACTACTACTACTACTACTACTACTACTACTACTACTACTACTACTGCTACTGCTACTACTACTACTACTACTACTACTACTACTGCCACTCGCACTGCTACTGCTGCTGCTGCTGCTACTTCTTCTACTGATACTTCTTCTACTACTTCTATTCTAAAGCCATCATTGTGAGGCTCAGGGCTGTATATGGCAACGTTCTGATGGCTCCTGCGACGGTACTGGAACCATTCGTATCGGTCATGACCTTTCCAATGGATCATTCCAGTGGCGTGGTCTGCTGCATAGGTGACAGTTTGCCCTCCATACTTACTTACCCAGGTTTTGCGCTCTAAAGACTAGAGCGCAACTCCATAGTCTTCCGAGACTGATGGTGCCTACTGCTATTGTGAGGACAAACCATCTCCAGTCCAGCCTCCTTCCACCCAGCAGCCATTAGCATCCTGCTTCTCTGTACTTTTCCTACTTCCTCTTTGACGGCGACGGGATAGCCTGGTGGTTAGAGTGATGCACACTGTGCTCGTGATCTACTGACCCGGGTTCGAATCTCGTTCAAGAGGATTTTTCTTACTCCAGAGTTAACATCAGTGCCGACTCCACTGCACTCCCTTCCAAAAGTCCATCGGATGATATTATAAACCGATGGTCGTGTGCGAACGCACGCAGAACATCTTGCACACACGTTAAAATCCATTCCGCTTTCTGGGAATGGATGACAAAACTGCATATACACAGGAACTGGATGTAAAAAAGCAGATAGATCTAAGCGTTTATTCTATAATCCTCGAAATAAATGATTAAATATTTTTTTTTAAAAACTTGACATGTGTTTCACGCTGCTGCGCAAACTGACCCCATGTCTGCCTGTCTTCGTATTCTTGCTGTAAGTGATCTCTGCGCTGAAAAACTAACAACACCCCCCCCCCCCCCTCCATCTTACCCTACCCCCCTCCACTCCACTTCTTCCCACACCTCACACCCTCCACTCCACCCCCTCTCCCCCCCCCCCCCCTGCCCTAGTTGTCTTTTTATTATTCCCAAATAAACGTGTCGAGACCTCCAGCCTAAACGCTGCTTTATGGCGCAGCAAGGTTTATGATATTGACTGTTTACCTTCCCCGTCCTCTGGGAGTAAGCAAATGGGGGATGGAGGGAGATGTAAACTGCCCTGTAGCTCTGTCTGCTGACTTTTGCTGGTGTACAAGTCCACACACACACACACACACACACACACACACACACACACACACACACACACACATGCATACACACACAGACACTACGCACGCACGCACGCGCACACACACACACACTACACATACACACACGCATACACACGCATACACACGCATACACACGCATACACACGCAAACACACCAACACACACACACACACACACACACAAACACACACACACACACACACACACACACACACACACTTTGTGAACAGGATGAACAGACAGGGAATACAGAAACAGATACAAAGGAGGATGAGAGAAAAGTCCAGAGGGAAATAAACCAATACCAAGTTCGTGTTTTATCTATGTTTTCTTTATAGCTCAGTGGTCAGAGCACTCATTTTCCTCAAAGCCAGTACAGTCCCCCAGTTCACTCAGCTGTAAATGGGTACCTGCCCTCTTAAGGGTCAGGGAAGGTAAAGCAGCGAGAGGAGAATGGGTGCCGCCTTCAATATGCTGGCCCCTGGAGAAGCTGAGATCTCTGATACCTCGCTCCCAAACCGCCACACAGGTTATGGGACACCTTCACCCTTTCTTTACTTTTTTTTAACCCCACCACACCATCATCCCCCTCCCCAAATTAAAAAGAATTCAGAATTATATTTTTTTTTTTTTTTCAATGGTCACCTGCTGGCTTACAGTTGTTCACAATGCTGTGGTAGGTTATAAGCATGCCTTTTGTTTTATGCCATCTCTGGAAAACATACTGTCAACAGTGTACCCTGCTTTCTGGGAGGTCTTCTATAACTATCATCCACTCAACGCGTGCTTAAACCAGGAACTCCACTCTGCAGAAACTCGCTTCCTCTTGACACTTACATGTTAAAGGCCATAAAGTCACCGACTCAGTTCTCAGTCTCCTGCCTTTATTTCAAATCGTCGCCATGTAACGAGGAGCTCTTGTATACAATCTGTCCTGCCGTCCTGACTGCAATGAAATCTCAGACTACACCTCTGAATCCATCTAGCACTGAAGTGCTTCCAGCTGCCCTAATTAAAGGCTATAGAAAATAGACATAGCGTTTCATGCATTGTGAAAAATGACAAAATATTGTAAGGAACCCCCAAGACACATTCCTGAAGTCGGAATGCGGGTATCTTAAAGGTATCAAATGGCACATACGCGGAATCTCATCAATAGTGTACCTCGAAACTCCAGCCAAGGACTAGGGCAAAAATAAGACAGAAATTGTGAGGGAAACAAGCAATTAATGAACAAGACAAAAATGAAGTACAGTTTGTCTAAAATTGAGCATACTTCTTCTTCATCGAACGCTCAGACAGCAACTATTGTCCGTCATGTGAGCAAATGCGCTGCACTGCGTTAAGCGCCTGACAAGTCAGGCCCAGCGCATCCGACTTCGACCAGGGAGAGAATTCTTATCTTTTCATGTCTTTCTAGAGAGAGAAAAAAGCAGGATAATGGGCCAAGAAGAACAAAAACCATAGGCAAGAAGGAAAGAACAGGAACAAGGTAAAAACAAAGAGAGGGATAGAAAAGAGGAAATTCCTAACAGCAAACTTCCAGCAGGTGCGGATGCTATACTACACCCCAACCCTACACCCAGCCCTACACCCCAACCCTACACCCAGCCCCCCTACCGCCACCCTGACTCCGCCATCCCCGCGGAAATACTATTTGAATGAGAAAGAGCATAGCTTGGGTAGTAGTGTAGGGGGATGGAATGGCGGTTAGGGACATCTCAGAAAAAAAAAACCAAAAACCCATGAGAGATTCAAAGTGAGGGAAGGAAGTTGAGTGCTCTGCTGCCAACCAGCCCTCAGCAGGACAGGAGGGGGGAGGATGCAGGGGGGCTCACTTACCGCTGTTGGCGCTGTATCCCCCCGCTATGTCCCCCAGGTGATGGTGCATCTTGTCCGAGTAATACTGGGGGCTGTGCACCGTCTGCAACCAGCGTCATCAACAAACATTATCGTCACAGCCATTGTCATCACAAGCATTATCATCAACAACCATTATCATCACAGCCATTATTATCACAACCGTTATCATCACGAGCATTATCATCACAAGCATTATCATCATAACTATCATCATCACAACCTTTATCATCATCACAACCATTATCATCATCATAACCATATCATCATAACCATTGTCATTACCCCCATTGTTATCACCCTCCTTGTCCTACTGCACACCATCCATACATAGCAAACAAAAAGACAATACTCCAGTACAGCAGAATACTACCATCACCATTTACACATCGCCACTGCACTCCTGCACAAAGCTACAATGACATGATTACTATGAAAACGAAATATCATCATCGTATTGACAACAATTCCGTAGCAGCACACACACGCACGCACGCACGCACGCGCGTGCTCACACACACACACACACACACACACACACACACACACACACACACACACACACACACACACACACACACACACACACACACACACACACACTTAAGTCTATCTCAGGTACAAACCAAGTATTTCTGTGTCCACATAGGGAGCAATGATATAGATCTACCAGTATTCTTCAAGAGTGGCATAGATCTCCTCTCCATAACATCCATCTCTATTTGTTTCAACACAACTTCGTGTTCAGTGGTTTTCTTTCAAGTAAAGAGATAAAAGCCATACTATCATCCTTTCAGCTGTAAATACCCATGCACAAAAACCACACCAAGATCTTTAACATGCTAAGATGCCGACAATTATTATTATTGTTTTTTAATCCTAGGCTGTAACAGAGTCATCACTGCTTGGTGTCAAGTTCTCCTCAAAGATGGTGTGATAGAGGACGAGGCTGTTTCGACACCAGGAGAGGAAATATCCAGAACTAAACAACGAGGCTTCTACACTTTAGGAGTGAAGGGGTCTATTCCAGCAGGGGAAATATCCAGAACTAAACAAGGAGGCTTCTACCAGTCAGCAGTGAAAGGGTCTAGCCGGCGCCATTCCACGTTTGTTTAGGTTTTGCAATGATACGCTCTAAGACCAAACGGTGAAACACAAGGCCTCACACTTCCACGAAGAAGAAAACAAAGTCGTCTGCATCTCACTCACTGCCAGCTTCATCATCCCTTCTCCATCACTCGAAAAGCGCTTAGTTCCCGGATCAAAACTCTTCCATTGTCAAACAAAGAAGCCCCCGTATCCACTCGCCATGTTGGTGTCGCCTTTCTGTCTTTCTACCGCGCTTTTCCACAACACCTCGTCCCTCACTGACAAAGATGTATTATTAGACAGCAGCCAAGACAGGCGTGTTTGTTGTTGAGAGGCCGATACTCCTCTCCTGGGTCCTGTGTCTTCTCTACCTCTCGTGCCAACTGATACAAAACATATTGCCAGCCAATACAAAACATATTGCTAGCCAATACAAAACATATTGCTTGCCGATACAAAACATATCACCAGCCAATACAAAACATATTGCTAGCCATACAAAACATATTGCTTGCCGATACAAAACATATCGCCAGCCATACAAAACATATTGCCAACTAATACAAAATATATCGCTAGCCGATACAAAACATATTGCCTCCTTACTCGCGAGTCCATTTCTTTGTTTGGGGTTCTAACCCTTTCAGACCCTGGGTCCAGTGTCTGCATCTGGACAGAAGTAACACGGAGGAGATGCCTGCATTTACAGGGGTGTGGGGAACCAGAGAGAGGGGGGGGGTATGTGGGAGTACTGTGGTTTGTGAAGTATGGGGCTAAGAAGAGAAAGATAGATAAGCACAAGTGAGAACAGAGCTTTTAGCTGAGTGAGTGGAAAAGAGAAGATGGCGATAAAAACATGTCTTTAACTCCTCCAGTCAATCTGAGTCGTGCCTGCCTGTCTGAGCCTGAGCAGCTCTGGGGCTAAGTGCCCGTTGTGTTGTTGTGTTCTTGTTGTTGTCACGCCATCAAACATAATCGCAGCAACAATAACAACAATAACACCTAACCTTGAAGAGGCTCAACAGGCTCACGCTCAGGCTGGATGTAAATAAAAAACCACACCAGTGCTTCTTCCTTATCCTCGAAATAAAAGGAATTGACTTGACTTGACATGATTTGACAGGTCACCATGACCACTGAGATTTGCCCCAGTGGTGTAGGTCTGGGAGCTGACCGAGTGAAGGACGCACCCCGGTCTGCTTGTTGAGATGATACAAGACAGACAGTACCCCCACACACCCCAGAGAAATCAAACACAGACGGGAATGTAAAGGTTTATTATTAGAGATGGCATTTTGCTTTTGTGAAGAATTTTGTGGATTTTAGATCTGTCTGTCTGTCTGTCTGTCTCTGTCTGTCTGTCTGTCTGTCTGTCTGTCTGTCTGTCTGTCTGTCTGTCTGTCTGTCTGTGTCTGTCTGTCTGTCTGTCTGTCTGTCTGTCTTCTGTCTTCTGTCTCTCTCTCTCTCTCTCTCTCTCTCTCTCTCTCTCTCTCTCTCTCTCTCTCTCTCTCTCTCTCTCTCTCTCTCTCTCTCTCTCCCCTCTCTCTCTCTCTCTCTCTCTCTCTCTCTCTCCTCCTCTCTCACATACACTCTCTCCACCTCACACACACACACACACATACACCACACACACACACACACACACACACACACACACACACACACACACACACACACACACACACACACACACACACACACACACACTGATTCAAAATCAGTGCTCCAATCCCTTAAAAATTCCGGGTCAAAAGTAAGACAACAAGTCATCACTGAAATATTACATCTTATACATTTTCTAATCCTAAGAGGCACTGATGTCACCTTTTGCTGGGTACCTTCTCATTGCAATATAGTATTCAATGAAAAGGTTGATAGAGCTGCTAAAAATGCGGCAAGTGTTTTGCTTGTGCTGATACTTTGAACATACCAATGTCTATCGATGAGAATTATACTTTGATCGAACATGCATGCTGGAAACATGTTAGAAAAAAACAAGAAGATGCTGGATTTTCTCATCATCATGTTTCCTTTTCTGACCTTAATCATATTCTTTGTGTACGTTTTGGGCTGGATAAATTGCGTCTTAGATCGGTCATTTGTCTCATAAATAGACTTAAATTAAATGCCTTCCAAACGAAGTATGCTAAAAATGTGCGTTGCATATGTGATGGGACGATTTCAGTTAGTCATATTCTTTTGACTGTCCCGTTTTAAAACAGTGTCTTCCCATCACACGTGAGAACTCTCTGGACAACATATTAAGCAACTGTGGGTTGCTGTGTGAACTCGCCTTATCGCTGAAGAAGAGTCCTATTGACAGTTTACTATAATGTTTATGAACATATCAGTAGCTTGTTCACGAGACAGAGACATTGATCTCGTGCTCTTTTGTTAATTTTCTAAAAAGTTCTGATTGATTGTTTAGGGTTTAATGTTCACTTTTGGTGTTTTTTAGTTACTTTTTGTTTCTACCATTGGTTATAAGTTCTACAAATAACATTATTCGTTTGCTTTTTTTTTTGTCTAATATCACTTATGTGAACAGACATTAAGCTGAAGAACAACACACACACACACACACACACACACACACACACACACACACACACACACACACACACACACACACACACAGCAAACCATCCATCACTCTAGCCGCCTCTTCACTTTTCATCTGTGCTGTTCACACTTAGCAAGGGGCAGGAGATGCAGGCAGGCAGGCAGAGAACACGGCATCATTGCATCCCCACACACACACTCACTCCCCATCCCTCACATTACACCACTAACACTAACGTCCCCCAGACCATCCGCTAAGCACCAATCAGGCTATCAAGTACCTTCCCAGCCCCCCCCCCTCCCCTACCCTACCCCGTCCCCCGCCACAAAACACACAAAGGAGGAAAATGAAAACATCACACCTAAAAAAGCACATATCATACAGACATACACACACACACACACACACACACACACACACACACACACACACACACACACACACACACACACACACACACACAACACACACACACACACACACTCACACTTTGGATGAAACTATAAACCTGGGTCCCGTGTGCCAACGCACGCAGAACATCTGTGCAAAAGTTAAATCCCGTTCACTTTTGAAAGAGTAAGCCATTGTGTGGTAGAACAGATGAAAAAAATTAACAAAACTGCAACAACACGGGGAATGGGTGCATAAAAAGCACGGATGCTTATTTCCATTATCCTGATATAAAGAAACATAAATAACTAATTAAAAAAAAAAACATAACACCCGCCACGAAGCCCTATGTCAAACATCACTACAAACACCCATACATCCCATCGAGAACAACACTCCAAGTTAATATGCCGATGCTGACCCACACAGACCCAAAATCCTTCGTAAAGAACTCTAAACCGAGGCCACTGTTGTCGAACGCACGCAAATGTCTTGTTCTCACACTTAATATCATTTCGCTTCGAAGAGTAGGCCATTTTGTGCCGGTGGGAACAGATGACAATATTTACAAAAACTGCATACACACGGGGACTGGATGTAAAAAAAGCACATAAGTGCTTATTCCATTATCTTTGATATAAAAGTAATAATAATAATAACGCACACACACGCACGCGCGCACACACACACGCGCGCACACACACACACACACACACACACACACACAAAACACACACAGACTCAACACACACAACACAGACACAACACACACAATTGTATGCGCGCACGCATGAGCCCACACACAAGACGGCCAAACATACACACGTATGCACACGTTTTCTTCACTAGGCCTACTTGTCTGACTGATTTGAGGAGCTCAAATTGTCGTCTTGGTTCTCTTTTACCTTATCTTATATCGTATTCTGACGCCTGCATATTTTTTCTCATGTTCGTTTTGACTTCTTTCATTTTTTTTTTTGCTTTTGCAATTCAATTTTCTTAATTTTTATGACAGCAGAAAGCACAAAAAATTGTGTAAGCATTCATCTTTTACCCTCGACAGAGATCAATTTTGAGTTAACATTTGTTTCTTCTTATCTTTCTTCTTCGAGGATAGATCTAGTGGTAGAAACACTCATGTGCTTTTTATTTTGTACATCCAGTCCCTGTATAAATTGCGGTTTAGAAAATTTTGTCATTCATTTTTCTTGACATACAACCTCCCCCCCCCCCAAAAAAACAAAAAACAAAAAAAAAAAACACCAACAAAAAACCCCACAAAAAGCGACAACAAAACCCCGTCTCTATTACGACCAGCTGTAGTCATTTCTATGGGTAGCAAATAGAGTCATCTTCATCATCATTATCAGCTTTGGGAGCTCTGCTAGGGCTACACTCCTGCTTTAGGTTTTGCCGCTTTTCTTTCTGTTTTTCTATAGGCCTCTTAATATACATACATACAGCAGATACATACATACAGCACATATATACATACCGCACATACGAAGGCATCCACAGAAATGAAAACCACTTTTGTGAAAGACTAACCTCTGACTCAAAACTCATTCAATTTTACAAGCATTCGGTAGTTTTTAATTTTTCAGCAAACACTGTACCCCCTCAGTCTTTTGTCGTCTGCTAGCTTCCTAACCAACACTATGCATGCACGGAGTCAGCACTGTAGGAACACAAGCAATCCTCATCCCATGATCATTTCCAACTTTCTCCTGACTACCTGGTATTCCTCTATGTCACCAATTCCCAAAAAACAAAGTACACACTTTTAATTTTGTCTTACTTTAAAAAAAAAGAAGTGAAAATCACCAAAATTTGTATTCCGACTAGATCTAGCACTCTGTACAAGATACTACATGACGGGCAAGGTAGCAGAGGAGTGTAGCCTCCAGTGGTGCACTAATAGAGAAGAGAGGCCCTGTCTCCGGGCTTTGTCCTGCAGACGTAAAGACCTGCAGCAGCAACACGTCCAAACCTCTTCAGCCTAGGGCCTCACAGCAGGGGCTCTCCGCTTTCCTTTGCACTCCCCCCCCCCCCCCCCCCCCAATCTCTTCTCTCTCTGTCTCTGTCTGTCTGTCTCTCTGTCTGTCTGTCTCTACTTCGTCCTCAAAAACCTTCCCGAATAACATATTTTCATTTGCAGTCCCATTTCTCTCTGTGGCTGTCTCTGTCCCTTTGATGCTGTCTGTCTGTCTGTCTGTCTGTCTGTCTGTCTGTCTCTCTTCCTTTCTTTCTTTCTTTCTTTCTTTCTTTCTTTCTTTCCTTCCTTCCTTATTTTATTGTTTCTTTCTTTCTTTCCTTATTCATTGTTTCTTTTTTCCTCTGTGTTTCTCTCCGTCTCTGTCTCTCTCTGTAGATATATATCTGTCTTACTCTCTCTCTCTCTCACTCTCTGTCTCACTGTCTCTGTCTCACTGTCTCTGTCTCACTGTCTCTGTCTCACTGTCTCTGTCTCTTTCTCTAAGCCCTATCAGGGCTGTCACCTTACTCACTCATTTTCTGCACCTCCAGTAACATTCTTCAAAACCAAAACTTCCTAATCCCTTCAAACACCAAAAACTATCAATCTGAATTAGTCTATTCCTTTTAAAATGAAATGACAAGGTACCTTCAATATTTTATTATTTAAGGCTAACAAAAAACATCCATCTGCACTGCTGAGGACTCCGGTCATTTCTGCTTCATTTCTCATTCCTTGGTTACACAAAGTCTGCCAAAGCATGGTCATCACTTCAATGCATAAGGGCAAAGGTTCTCCTAACCTGTGTGGTCGTAGGGGAGCGAGGCGTCAGAGA
The DNA here is from genome assembly GCA_030674155.1 of Stramonita haemastoma. Lineage (NCBI taxonomy): Eukaryota > Metazoa > Mollusca > Gastropoda > Neogastropoda > Muricidae > Stramonita > Stramonita haemastoma. The sequence goes on from CM060333.1 coordinate 54,433,093, forward strand.
CATCAGCTTCTCTAGGGACCAGTATATTGAGGGCGGCGCCCATCTCCTCTCCCTCGCTGCTCTACATTCCCTGACCCTAAAGAGGGCAGGTACCCATTTACAGCTAATACATAACAATGCAAGAAACAAGACATTCAAATAAGCTATATGGGCGCATAAAACTGCAGTATGAAGGTCCTGGGCCCATCCTAGTACTTATATTACAACATCACTGCCTGGTAGCCAGAATGGAAAAAATACAGGGATAAATCATTATCATGAAACAAACAGAACAGTTGTCGGACTTGCTTGGTGGGCCGAGAGGGAGGGCAGTACAGAAAACAGGATAGCAAGGTAAGGAAACAGCAGAAACAAAGGGAGTGAGTGATAGAAAAGAGGAAATTTCTGACACAGAATCTCCAAAATGCTGTCTATACTGAGAGAACCTCTGGCTGACTGTCTCTCTGCCAGTAGTTTGATTTCTCTGATACCATCACTCCAAGTAATTTGAAGATTCTGACGTCATATGATATATAGATTAAAAAAAAAAAAGCTTGGATTACTGTACTCTCAATCAAGGACAAAGGCGGATGGAAAAAAACAAACAAAAAACAACACGTAAACACTTAGGCCTAGATCTATTATGTCATTCTCGGAAACAGTCATCATCATCATCATCATCATCATCATCATCATCATCATCTCATCATCATCTCTCTGTCTGTCTGTCTGTCTGTCTGTCTGTCTGTCTGTCTGTCTGTCTGTCTGTCTGTCTCTGTCTCTGTCTCTCTCTCTCTCTCTCTCTCATCTCTCTCTCTCTCTCTCTCTCTCCTCTCTCTCTTCAATACTACTTACTCTGTACCTTGTAGAATTCATTCATCATTCCTCATTCCTCCTTCCTTCCTCCTTCCTTCTTCCTTCACTCACTCACTCATTCATTCTTATCATTCTCTGTCTGTCTCTTCTGTCTTCTTCTGCTTCTGTCTGTCTGTCTTTTGTTCTCTTCTTCTCTCTCGTATCTTCCTCTCCTTTTCTCTCTCCATCTCTGTCTCTCCTCTCTCTCTGTACTGCATTCAGGATAGCCAGAAGAGGTTCAGCGTTCCTCACACCTTCAGACAGTAGACACCGGGTTGTATCTCGCTTGCCCAGCAGGAGATGGGAGAGGGGGTAGGAGGGAGGACCATAACCTCTTCAGTTGGAGTGGGCGCCGCCAGGCCCCTCATTTTCTGTGAAGATCAGCTGTAATGCCTCTTGCTCTCCTGTTCTACACAGGCGATGAAGCCATCCATTTCTGTTCCAAGGACTAGGCTAGTAGGAGAAAGCCGTCTGTGTGTGTGTGTGTGTGTGTGTGTGTGTGTGTGTGTGTGTGTGTGTGTGTGTGTGTGTGTGTGTTGTGTGTGTATGTGTGTGCATGTGCATGTGTGTGTGTGTGCGTACGCGCGCGTGCGTGCGTGGTGTGTGTGTGTGTGTGTTTGTGGTGCTGTAAAGTTGTCTTTCCAAACGTTTTTATTTTATATTGGTTTTCTCTCTTTCATTACTTATTTCTTACTTGTTCCTTTTTCCTCTTTCAATACTGAATTATTTTCCCCTTATTATGAATTTCTAATCTGTTTTTCTATTTATTTATTTATTTTTTTATTTATTTATTTATTTATTTATTTATTATACATTTATTTATTTAATTCCTGTATTTATTTATTTATCTAGTTATTTAGTTTATGCATTTCTGTTTTTGTTAAGCTCAATCGTAATCTAGTTTAGCTTTACTCTACCCTTCCACAAAGACCTGTCATTTTCTCGTTTCAGTCTTCAAACGTTTCCCACCATACACTCCCCCCCCCCCCCCCCCTTTCTTCCTGTTTTTTTCTTTCTGTTATTTTATTTAGACATTCACACACAACAACAACCAACCACAAAAAACGCGGAATCTCCATTAAATTTCAAAACAGGCCCTAACGACTTAACCTGCCCGCCCAAGATGAGAATAAGAGCTGTTTAAGAATTTAACCAAGTGCGATAAGCGCGGTCATCAGAGTTTGATGAGTTTGCCAAGGGGAAGTACCAGTGAGGAGGGAAGGGGTGGGGTGGGGAGGGAAGGGGGGGGGGCTAGAAGGGGAGGAGGGATGTTGGTGATACGCTCAATTTCTTTTACTACTATCGTATAGTTAGTTATATCCCCCTTCCCTCCTCCTCCTCCTTTCTCTACCTCCCTTCCATTCCTACCCCACCCCTCACCAACCCTACGTTTGCCTGTGTCGCTTCTCTCTTTCTCTGTATAGTGGCCTAATTCTACTACTACAGCTGTTCCTGGCTTTCCTTAACTGCAGGGAGTAAGTTACACACTGTTCGCCTCCTTGTACAGACTGCTTTCTGAGACTTATGTTGTTTTGTCTGTCTGTCTGTCTCTGTCCCGTCTGTGTCCTCTGTCTCTGTCTCTCTCTGTGTCTGTCTGTCTCTGTCTCTGTCTCTGTCTCTGCTCTCTCTCTCTCTCTCTCTCTCTCTCTCTCTCTCCTCTCCTCTCTCTCTCCTCTCTCTCTTCTCTCTCTCTCTCTCTCTCTCTCTCTCTCTCTCTCCTGACATTAACATTCGGGTCAGTTGCGGACTGTGTGTTTGTTAAATACAATCATTATATATAACAGAATCCAGCAAACCAGCGGTCCCTACGAAAACCTATCAATCGTAAAGAAGCGTAAACTTAGATGGCACGGGCATGTCACAAGATCAAAAGGACTTGCAAAACCAATACTGCAAGGCACTGTCCAAGGAGGAAGAAAAAGAGGCAGACCAAGGAAGAGATGGGAGGACATCAGCGAATGGACAGGCCTACACCTAAAAATACCCCTGAGAAAAGCAGACCAGAGAGAGGAATGGAAAGAACTTGTTGTCAAGTCTTCAAAGGTGCCCCCACGGTCGCCAGACTAAGGAGATAGATAGATAGATAGATAGTAGATAGTAGATAGATAATAGATAGATAGATAGATAGATAGATAGATAGATAGATAGACAGACAGACAGCTAGACAGACAGACAGACAGACAGACAGATAGATAGATAGATAGATAGATAGATAGATAGATAGAAGAAGACAGATAGATAGATAGATAGATAGATAGATAGATAGATAGATAGATAGATAGATAGGATAGATAGATAGATAGATAGATAGGTAGATAGATAGATAGATAGATAGATATATAGATAGATAGATAGATAGATAGATAGATAGATAGATAGATAGATAGATAGATAGATAGATAGATAGATAGATAGATAGATAGATATCTCTTTTGTTTAAAGGATTGTCAATGTATCTAGTGGGAATTATGCGTTTGTTGAATGTATATTTATACCTATTTTTCAATCATAGATTTGACTTTTTATTGTTGGTGATGGTGGATTTGTATTCTTTTAAATTATTTTGTTGCTGGTTTGGATTTTTGTGGGGTTTTTTGTTTGTTTATGATGGGGTTGGTTGCTATTCCATAATCAGGGCAAGGGCCGGACGAAAAAAAGTATGTGAATGCTTGCTCTGTTACCCTTGGAAAATAAAGACCATTCATTCATTCATTCATTCATTCATACTTTCTCGTGGTACGTGGTATGTAAATCAAAACTCTCACTATACCCCTACAAACTCTCACTATACCCCTACAAACTATCACTATACCCCTAAAACTCTCACTATACCCCTACAAACTCTCACTATACCCCTACAAACTCTCACTATACCCCTACAAACTCTCACTATACCCCTAAAAATCTCTATATCACTAAAAACTCTTACTATACCCCTAAAACTCTCACTATACCCCTAAAAACTCTCACTATACCCCTAAAATCTCTCTATATCAATAAAAACTCTCACTATACCCCTAAAAGCTCTCAGTATACCCCTAACCGGGACAAAATCTTTCAAAAGAACTACAAACAAACAAGCTAACAAATATAACCAAAAAAAACAAAAGCTTTTCTACACTTTCAAAGTAACACACACACACAAACAAAACTCCCCAGACCAACTCCAGCCCCGTTATGTAGCAGGCTAGGACTTCGCCTCGTGCCCCTCCTCTTCTTGCCAAGTTGCGGCACTTCACGTTCAAAGCAGCCCGGGGGAAACTGCTTCAATCAGGCTGAAGAGGCCCCGTGAAGAGTAGCGGGGGACTGCAGAATGGCGGGGCAAAGCATGCCAGGCTGGTTGGGGCTCTTAATTAAGCTGCTTTTAATTTGGGAAGTGGAGGAGGTCACGATAGACTCTGTGAAATTTCCAAATACACAACCATCCATGACGGTTTTTTTTAAATGACGGTCCTTAGTGTCAAGAATTTTGATCTCAAGATCAAAGTGCACGGGGTTTTTTTTTCGGTCTGGGGATGATTTTGACGTAATGGGGTGGGGGTGGGGGTAGAGGGAGGGGTGCAGAGTTGTATGTAGTACTGGTGCACATGAAGGAGGAGGGGAGGGTGTGTGATGAGGGGTGGCAGTGTGCGTGGCATCAGCCTCTTCAGTTCTCTCTTCAAATCAAACACCAAGCGTCCCTGTGATGGCTGCTGTTATCAGCAGAGAGACGGAAAGTGCTGCTCTGATTAGGCTAGCATTGAGGAACTCTGTCCGTCTCTCTGTCTCTGTCTGTCTGTCTGTCTCTTTCTGTCTCTGTCTCTCTGTCTGTCTCTTTCTGTCTGTCTCTTTCTGTCTGTCTGTCTCTTTCTGTCTGTCTCTGTCTCTCTCTCGCAGAGTTTGAGAGCTCTCTCTCTCTTACTCTCTTTGTCTTCTTTAACTTTGCAACATTTTAGGAAGAGTTCCTTTTTCAAGATTTCAAATGTATCTCTGACAGGACATTTTCAGCTTTCTGGTGCAGAGTACACGTGTCATTTTCCAATGAATACTTCACCTGCACCTTTCCCGTACTCTTGTAGACCGTTGGGGGTACCACTAAAGATTTTGCAACCAGCATCCTCCACTCCCCTCAGTCTTCAGTTTTCTGTAGCAGGTTGTTCCACCCAAGGCCTGTCCACTCTCTGATGTTGTCTTCCCATCGTTTTCTCTGTCTGCCTCTTCGTCTCTCTCCCCTTACTGTTCCCTGTAAGACTGTCTTGGCCAGTCCAGATGTTCAGTGTGACGTGCCCGTACCACTTTAGATTGTGTTTTGTCACTAAAGTCAGGAGCTGTATGCATGGTCTGATGGAATTTACAATTCTGGTTTTCACTTCTTCATTAGTGATGTGATCTGTGCAGGAGATACCAATGAATAGTTACAGGTCACTGGAAGAAAATTGAATGTTCAAATGACTTTCAGTTTATTGTCTCACTATTAGATTACTAACCTGTACAGAATTTCCAAAGACTACTATACCACAGCAGTGACTGGAAATGACTGGAGGTACAGATTGACTTAAGGTACCCGACTTGTAATAGAAGGACCCGAGTTCTGGGTTTCTTAAGATAAATTGAGATAACAGGGATGCAAATTTTTTTGGGTGTGGGTGGGTGCGTGCGTGCGTGAGTGTGCATGCGCGAACGTATGTGTGTGCGCGCGCGTTTGTCTCCCCATCTGTCTGTCAGACTGCCCTTCTGTGAAACTCTCTGTGTCTGTGTATCTGCGTTTCTGTGTGCACATACTTGCGTACACACCTGCGTGCACACGCAGGTTCAAATACATAGTCAATGCATGGCATAATAAGCATGTGTGTGGGCAAACTCTTTCCACTCTCCACATGGATCACACAACTCAGCACGGTACGCAACATATCATCACCACTAGACTAGACTAGGTCTACCGTCGACTTGGGGAAAAAAAGGACGGGGATGGGGGGGGGGGGGGTGAATACGGAGGTGGGGGGCAGGGCCGCCTTTTTCCCCCTCGCGGAAGGCTCACCCCTTTAATTAGGGGTGTCATTTTGCATCTCATTAACCGCTGCCTCTCGCCACACTCCTCATTAGTGCCGGGACCACACGGGAGGGAGGCTACAGGCGCCCTGCACACAGCGGCTTCTGTTTCAGCGCTGCCTTGTGGGAGGTTCTCTGGGCTTTGCTGGGTCCTCTGTCTGTCTGTCTGTCTGTTTGCCTTTGTCTGTGTTTGTCTTGTCTGTCTACATGTCTGTGTGTTTGTTTGCCTCTGTCTCTGTTTGTCTCTGTCTCTCACACAGAATTTGCCTTGCCTTGCCTTCTCTCTCTCTCTCTCTCTCTCTCTCTCTCTCCTCTCTCTCTCTCTCTCTCTCTCTCTCTCTCTCTCTCTCCTCTCTCTCTCTCTCTCTCTCTCTCTCTCTCTCTCTCTCTCTCTCTCTCTCTGTCTGTCTGTCTGTCTGTCTGTCTGTCTGTCTGTCTGTCTGTCTATCTATCTGTCTGTCTGTCTGTCTGACTGTCTGACTGTCTGTCTGTCTGTCTGTCTGTCTGACTATCTGTCTTCTTCCCCCTCTCTCCCTCTTTCCCTCTCTCTAACACACACACACCACACACACACACACACACACACACACACACACACACACACACACACACACACACACACACACACACACACACACACACCACACACAAGTACTAGACCTGCTGACACATTGGCACCGAACTAAAGAGGAGCACCACATGACTTTTTTCCACTTTGCTTCAACTGCCTGATTAATGGATATTGAAAAAAAACCCTACCCTTCCTCTTTTTTAAAATTTCAAACCGATCAAATTTGTCCAAAAATCACATATTATGTGTATTGAGACAGAGGCTAGTCTTTCCCAAAACATGTTTAGTTTGGTATCTGTGGCTGCCTTAGCACGTGCAGTATGAATGCAAAAGTGGTAATTATAGGGAAACAGAAGGGAAAGGGGCAAGAACTGATGGGTGTGTAACCCAACACTGTCCGGCCTGCAGCCATTCCCACGTTAGTCCTGACTGACCGAAATACCAGACCATGAACATGACCTATGGCCGGCCTGCCCTGACCAGTGCACGAAAAAATTTACGATGTTTTTGGAGACGTTATGACAAATGTCAGGACTGAGGAAGTGAGGGGGGGTGAGGGAGAGAGAGAGAGAGGAGGGGGGGGGGGTTGTGAGAGACAGACAGATGCAGACAGAGAGAGAGAGAGAGTGGGGGAGAGAGAGAGGGGAGAGACAGACAGAGACAGACAGAGAGACGGAGACAGACAGACAGACAGACTGACAGATAGAGAGACAGAGATACACAAAGAGAGACAGAGAGAGCAGAAGAGAGAGAGAGAGAGTGACAGAGAGACAGAGACAGAGAGACAGAGGAAGAGAGGCGGCACAAAATGATCACCACAGCGGCAGGCACAGAGGGAAATAGAACAGAGATGCAGACACAATAAACAGACAGACAGACAGACAGACAAACTTACAGCCAAAGAAACAAGGAACAAACTACACGAGAAACAGACGGACAGACAAACTTACAGACAAAAGAAAGAAAAAACCAAAGTACATCCCGTCTGTTTGCATTTCAGGTTCATGTAAACAAAGCCACAACACACAGCAAAAAAATAGTGACAACATAACCCATAATAACAAAACTGAACGGGCATGGAAAACAAATGTTGTTGCTGCTGCTAATAATAATGATGATGACGATGATGAACATGCTGCTGCTGCTGCTGCTGCTGCTGTTGCTGCTGCTGCTGCTGCTGCTGCTGCTGCTGACGACGACGACAATGATGATGATGATGATGATGATGATGATGATGATGATGATGATGATGATGATGATGATGATGATGATGATGATGACGACGACGACGCAGACGATGATGATGTTGATGATGATGACGATGAGGAGAAGGAGGACTCTGAAAGCTTAGATAACCCATGACAGGGGTGAAACTGAATAAGAAACCAGGATTATTGTCACCATGACACCAGAGCAGCCGGGGCCACCCAGTCAGAGACAACTGTTTTCTTTCATGATCATCAATGATGCTGGGATAACGATATGCTGACACTATGGAAGGGCATCTGCATCGAGACTGCTCCACGGGCTGTAGTCAACATTTCCCATCATGACATAAATATCCATGCATCAATCGGGCCTGAGAGATACAGACACCTGCAGTGTGTATCAGATGACTTGCGCCACTGTCACACATTGCATCTCTAAAGGGGATAAAACTGGACTGTGAGGTATCAAGTGTTCCCAGTGACCCCATGGCAAACTTACACTGGGTAGGAGCTGGCCATAATCCCCCAAATCCCTTTGACTCTCATGGGATTTGAACCTTCCACTTCCTAGACAGCAACCTTATAATTATGCTAACCACTGCACCATGGCGGCTGGTCTGTAACTGTGTAACAGTCATATGCATCCGTCAGTCTCGGAAGATTATGGAGTTGCTCTCTAGGCTCTAGAGCCCAAAGCCTGGGTAAGTAAGTATGGAGGGCAAGCTGTTACCCATGCAGCAGACCCCAACCCCCTCTCCACTTTACTGGAATGGTCCATGGGAAAGACAATCGCTGATACGAATGGTTCCAGCGCTGTCTCAGGAGCCACCATAACGCTGCCATATACAGCGCTATGTTCATTGTTCTGCCAATGTGAACTCCATTTGTACGGGTCCGTGGCCTAACACATAAATCATTTGACTTTGACTTTGACGCACCACTTGGCTTTAGCACTCCCATAACAAAAAGCCCAGCAGTGGTACCAGTCCTGCTATAGCCTACCGGCTGCAAATGGCTGCAGATAGGCTAGAGGGTAGGGTGTAGGGGTGAAAATCCACACCCTGCAGTTAATAGCCGTGAAGGACGGCGGCATTGTTTTGACGACTCTGTGACAGATGAGTGGAAAGGGAGAGCACTGTGTCTTCACCCCCACCATTGTAACGTACCGCTCTAGAAAACGGGAAGGGGAGGGGGGTGGGGGTGGGGGGAGAGAGAGAGAGAGAGAGAGAGAGAGAGAGAGAGAGAGAGAGAGAGATGAGGAGAGAGAGAGGAGAGAGAGAGAGAGAGAGGAGAGAGAAGTGGAGTGGGGGGGGGGGGGGTGAGGGTTTAGGTGTGTATGTGTGTGTGTGTTGTTGTTGTTGTTGTTGTTGTTCAATTTTTTGAAGTCTTTTGCACACTTGGCGATATTACACTAAACACACAAACACGAAATCCTTACCCACATCAGTATAACCTTAACAACGTCAGCAGTTGACGCTTTGTGCGAAACTATGTTCAATGGTTCCCTTTGAATTTCAGTGCCACATTCATTGTCATCTGAATTTTATACTGAACATTGAAAAAGAATATGTTCACAAAATAGTGGCCCAGAACAGGAGCAGGTCACATTTTGAGAATATTTGGTCTTTCATAAATTTAATCACACTATAAAATAAATGATGTTAGAAATATGTCTGCTAGAATATGTGTGTGCGTGCGTGCGTGCGTACGTGTGCATGTATGTGGTGTGTGTGTGGTGTTGTGTGTGTGTGCGCGTGTGTTGTGTGTGTTGTGTTGTGTGTGGTGGTGTGTGTGTGTGTGTGTGTGTGTGTGAGGGACATGGGGAGGATCATACTGAGCAAAAGCAGCAAAAGATAGGTTGGCACACGTGAGGAATTAGGAAATAAGCGACAAAGAAAAAGAAAACAAATGGCTTTTTTTTTTTTGAAGAATAGAGAAAAAGAAGAAATAACAGACGGGGGATAGGAAGGGAAATAGGGTAGTAATAACACCAGTAACAACAGCAGTAGCACCAACAAACATTAACAACAACACCAGCAAAAACAATAATAATGATGATGGTGATAATAATAACAATAATAATAATAATACTAATAATAATAAAGAAAAAGGAGAAGAAGAATGAACGAATAGTTAATGAAAGGGGTAAGGATTTTATTTCTTTATCCATTTGGAAGAGATGGGAGAGTAGAAAGAAAGAGAAGTTTAACAGACAATTCAAGATCTTTTCTATTTGAAAAGGAAAAAAAAAGAGTGGCGGAATTAAGCATGTCAAAACGAGAGACAGACAGACAGACAGACAGACAGACAGAGACAGACAGACAGACAGACAGACAGACAGACAGAGAGAGAGAGACAGACAGACAGACAGACAGAGAGAGAGAGAGAGAGACAGACAGAGAGACAGAGAGGGCTGTCTGTTCTGTGACGTGGTTGCCTCTTCGTGTATCATTACTGACGCATGAATACAGGTATAATTATATCTTCTGTTTTCCCCGTGCATGTTGGTACATTTGCCTTGATTTGATGTTTTAACATAATGATTATAAACATAACACCTCTTCCCACCCACACACAGCCCCCACCCCCCACCCCCCGAAACAAAAACCCAAATGCAAAAACTACCATTATCTCCACCTTTCTAACCTCCCTCCCTCCCCTCCTCCCCTCCCCCCTACCCAACACACACACACAACAATTAAACCGAATACAAAAATTATCATTATATCATTATCTCAACCTCTCTGCCCCCCTCCCCCCCCCCCCCCCCCCCCCTGCCCCTACACACACACACACAACAAATAAACCGAATGCAAACAAAAAAAAAACTATTATTATCTCCACCACCTCCCTCCC
>CM060333.1:54451089-54466089 GCA_030674155.1 Stramonita haemastoma
ATGGTGGGAAGCCCACTGGGATCTGACTGTTTCCTCCATCCTCTGATTTTCCCCATCACCAGTATCATCTTTTGAAAGCTGTTTGATTTCAACAACATTTTTTTTATTCAAAGAAATCTTACATACACACATTTTCAATTGAGCAGCAACAAGAAGTTATACCTGGCTTGCTGGGTATAGCCCTGTGTTGATGTCATCCCTCCTGCAGTCACTGTCTGTTCACGGTTTCCGTCACACTGTTGCTTTATCGTAGGTAGAGGCCGGCCATTTTCAACTGGTTTATTTCCAAGAAACTTAATCACACAGACAATACTTACCACTGCATTCCGCGAAATAAAAACAACAACAACAACCTATTTTGGTGAAAACTAGCTTCTGACTCTCAGGGCGTGTTCTTTTCCACAAATTTTGTTGCTTTGATTTAGTTTGATTTTTTAGCACACACCCTTACCCCTCCCTCCTCTTATTTTGTCTGCTAGCCTCTCAGCAATACAGGTATGCCCAGTGTCCACACTGTAGGAACACAAGCATTCCTCATTTCACATCATTTCCAACTGTCTCATGACTTCTTCATAATCTTCTAGATTCTATGTTTCCAATCTTGGAAAGAACAACACAGTGCATTATATTTTTTTCAAACAAAATCTTTTAAAATGAGAAAAGAAAATATTTAGCGTAGCCAGTGTACAAAAGACACTACAAGAGCCAGAAGCTAGTCCTGGAGTGTAGCCTTCAGTGACCAGGATGGAGGTATGACGTCAGAATGGCCCCACCACATTGCTGCAGGAGGTGGTTTGTGTGTGTGTGTGTGTGTGTGTGTGTGTGTGTGTGTGTGTGTGTGTGTGTGTGTGTGTGTGTGTGTGTGCAGGTGCTGTGTATAGGTGTGTGTGTGTGTGTGTGTGTGTTGTGTGTGTGTGTGTGTGTGTGTGCTTTTTGATATTCTCTGTTTTCATTCACTTGCTTGTTGCAACAGTTCTAAAAAAAACACCTGGAACTTCAAAAGCAGAAGCAACATTGCACTGACTGAAGACAACATGGGACCAAGCCTACTACTGTTTAAGCAGTTTCCTTTGTCCCTGTAAAATGCCATGTGAAACAGCAATTCGGGGTCAGGGTAGCCTAGTGGTTAGAGCGCTGGTTTTGCGATATGGCAGCCCGGGACCAATCCCAGGTGTGAGCCACCACTGAGACGCTGATTAATTCAGGGGAATTTCATCCTGGATATTGGTTAATATCAGTGCCAACTCCACCCGCACCGAAAGTCTTTTGGATGAGACGTTATATCGAGGTCCCTGTGTGAAGCACGCAGAATATATTGCCACGTTTCAACCCCTTCTGCCTTTTATTGCATATAGGTATCAAATATAACAATTTCTTTTTTTTGTTTAACACGTATGCACAGTAATGTCATGTTTAGACATATCCTTGAAGTTGGAATGCGGCTTCCTTCAGGGTGGGCAGAAAAAAGGTACATATGCAAAATCTCATTATTGGTGAAGCTGGGAGCTCTAGCCGAGGAATGGAAAGACACAAAAAATGAATAGTAATTGGGTATTCATTGTCTCAACCAATCAAAACACACACTGGACTGCACTCAAAGTGTCCTCTGGGGTAAGGGGGGGGGGGGGGATATTGGAGTGGGAGGCATTGCTGGCCGCGCACCGGAAGAGCGGAAACCGGACACGGAAGAGCAAGGACGGTAGGAAAGAAAGAGGTCCGTGGGAAAAAGAGAAATGTCTACCGCCTGGCTACACTCCAGCTTTAGCAAAGTTCAAAGATTTCGGGGTTTGTTTTTTCTTCTCAAAGTTTGGGGTCATGTAGTATTTTGCATAGAATGCTCGTCAGGAAAAATTCTGCTGATTTTTACAGACTTTTTCTAGAGTAAAAAGTACTCTGTGTAATGATTGTGGGGATTGAGAACATAGAGCAATACCAGATAGTTACCAGAAAGTTGGAAAGGTTCATAAAATGAGGATTACTTGCGTTACTACAGCCTTGACCCAGTGTGTGCATATTGGGGTTAGGAAGCTAGCAGATAACAAAAGAACTGAGCGGGGATACAGTGTTTGCTGAAAAAAAATCAAACTTAAATTTGTAAAAAAATACATGAATGAATTTTTGTAAAATGTTCTGTGGGTGTCTCAGTACGTGCAGTATGAATGCAAGACTAATAAGGAAAACATGGAACAGTGGCCAGAGTTAAAGATGGTATGTAACCAAACAGGTCTGTTGGGAAAAACAGAAATATTTGCCGGTTCCGCTGTTTCTCGTGACCTTCAACTTGTTCAACTCACCACTACTCTCAGAGATTTGACTGACTGACACTGGCAGTTTAAGTACCGTCTTTGTGTGTGTGTGTGTGTGTGTGTGTGTGTGTGTGTGTGTGTGTGTGTGTGGTGTGTGTGTGTGTGTGTGTGTGTGGAGATGTGTGAATATGGCGCTTACTCTCTCTCTCTCTCTCTCTCTCTCTCTCTCTCTCTCTCTCTCTCTCTCTCTCTCTCTCTCTCTCTCTCTCTCTCTCCCTCACACACATACACATACACACCACACACACACACACACACACACACACACACACACACACACACACACACACACAACACGCAGAACATCTTGCGCACACGTCAAATACTGTTCTGCTTTTCGTTAGAGTAGGCCATCGTGTGCCGGTGGGAACAGATGACATTAACAAAGCTGCATACGCTCGGGGACTGGATGTAAAAAGCACATGATTGCTTATTCCATTATCCTCGATATAAAAGAATAAATAAATAATCTATAGATCTAAATAAACACACACACATACACACATCACCACCACATCCACCACCATTACTACCCTCCACACACTGGGGTGGGGGAAGGGAGAGAGATTGTTTGGGGGGGGGAAGGTGGCATGCTGGGAAGCAATGAGGTGACAGGGGGTGCATGACATGTCTGATAATTTGGCACGTGCGAAACGCACGCCCGAGGCCCCAGAGAGATTGCAGTCCTCTGCACTGCCCTTAGTGCAGGGCACACATGGCGCTTTCTCCACACTCCAGTTCCTAGCCTTGCAAGCTGGGGTTAAGTTTGTCAGAAAAAAAACAACTAATACACTGAAGAGAAATGTCTGGCATTTGGCAGTACTGTTTTAAAAGATTTTGTATTAGATTATTATATTGGTTGTATGTTGTTGTTATCATCATCAATCATCACCACCACCAGCACTATTATTATTATTATTATTATATTATTATTATTATTATTATTATTATTATTATTATTATTATTATTATTATCATTATTTCATCATTCGGATATAATTATATGGGTTGGGGTGTTCCTATGTATTTGCCTACTTATAACTCTGCATTCACAAAGTGAGCAATATAAAGTAGTAAACTGCCAAAAATGTAAAGAAGGCAATATTCATATGGAAAGCACAGGAGAGGATAGGCAGAGAGAGACAGGGATGGAGAGAGAAAGAGAAGAGAAGAGAAGAAGAAGAAGAAGAAGAAGAAGAAGAAGAAGAAGAAGAAGAAGAAGAAGAAAGAAGAAGAAGAGAGAGAGAAGAAGAGAGAGGAGGAGGAGGAGGAGGAGAGAGAGAGGAAGAGAGAGGAGGAGAGAAGAAGAGAAAGAACAAGAAGAACAAGAAGAAGAACAAGAAGAATGACAACAACGAGAGACGAAGAAGAAGAAGAGGAATGACAAAGACGACGACAGATGATGATATGATGTAGACGACGACAATGACCACGACTGGATGAGGATGATGATAATAATGAAGGTGATGATATCCACGATAAAAACTTAGTATGAGGAAAGCAAATCCGAACCAGGCTGTAAATCAGTCTTTATCAGACTCTTTTAACAGTAACCAACCAACCAACCAACCAACCAACCAACCAACCAACCAACCAACCACCAACCACCAACCAAACAACCAAACAACCAGCCAATCAATCAACCTACCAACCAAGCAACCAACTAACCACAAGCGAACCATCCAATCCACTTACCCACAAAACAAACACGCTAAATCGACCAACCGAATCAACCAACCAACCAGCCAATCAGCCAATCACCCACAACCACAAACCAACCCTCCGACCAACAAATCCAAAACAACACATCACCACTAAAAAAACAACAACAACCAAGAGCAAGTCACTCACCATGTAGTCAGAACCGCCACTGGAAGAGTTGCCGTCCGTGCCCCCACATACGGGGCCTTCGTGCTCTCCACGCGCGGCCACGCGGGACCCGTGCAGCAGTTCCTCCAGACTCTCGATGTACTCGATGGCGTTGCGGAGAATCTCCACCTTGGGCAGGCGCTGGTTGGGGTTGGGGCACGTGCGGCGCTTCAGGTCTCGAAGGCCTCGTTCACGCGCTTCAGGCGTCGCCGCTCGCGCATGGTGGCGGCTTTCCTCCGGTCCACGGCCACGGTCTTGCGCTTGCAGGCTTTGCAGGCCCACAGCAGGCAGCGGCGGTTGGGGCCGTGGTAGCCCGGGGCCAGAACGTGCGGCACGTGCTCCTCCGCCTCGTCGTCTGAAGCCAGAGATCCCGAGTCCTTGTCGTAGGCGTCGT
This sequence comes from Stramonita haemastoma, assembly GCA_030674155.1. Taxonomy (NCBI): domain Eukaryota; kingdom Metazoa; phylum Mollusca; class Gastropoda; order Neogastropoda; family Muricidae; genus Stramonita; species Stramonita haemastoma. The sequence continues at coordinate 54,455,659 of CM060333.1, forward strand.
CGCTGTGGTCGTCAGACGGCCCGTGAGACCCCAAGGGGTGTCCGTGGCTGTCTCCCGCGGTTCCGTACGCGGAGGAGGAGGAGGAGGGGTGGAGGCCGGGTGGGGGTGAGCACGGTTTGCAGGAAGGGGGAGGAGAACTCCTGCCCTCCCCTAACCCTTTGTCTGTGGAGGTCATGGGGACTCTAGCAGGGTGGTGGGGTTTGCTGTTGGTGTTGTTGTTGCTGCTGTTGTTGTGGTTGTGGAGGTGGTTGTTGTTGTTGCTGTCCTCGTCGCAGCTTTTGGCGCCTCGGTCCTCTTTGCTGGGCGACAGGAAGTGATTGTCTTTGTCTGTGGTGGAGGTAGAGGAGGAGGAGGAGGTGGAAGAGGAGGACCCTGAGGAGGAAGAGGAGGAGGAGGCGGCAGCCACGGCACGAGAGCGATAGTCCAGGGAGGCGGGGGGAGGAGGGGGCTGGTCAGGAAAGTAGTGCTGCGAGGTGAAGGGGTGGGCGGAGTACCCGTACATCTCCCCGTACTGCCGGGGCAGACCCCGCGGGTACCCCGCCCCGGGGTGGGGGCCGAAGAGGTCCTGGGGGGCGGGGTGGGAGTAGGAGATGTCCATCAGACTCCGGGGGTCCCCGAAGTCCGCGCTGTTGCTGTAGGGCGCTGCTGCCCCCACGCCGCTCAGCGCCGCCCCTGCCGGCCCCCCCCGCCCCCGAAGACAGAGGCGTTGTGGTCATAGCGACAGCTGCGGTAATCCGTCATCATCATCATGCTGAAAGAGGGGGGGGGGGGGGGGAGTCTGGGTGACGTCACTGGGAGGGAGTTCAGTTGGGGGCTGGAACTGTTACCGTGACCTGGAGTAGAGCAAATGATAGTGATTAACACAGTATGTATTACATACTGTATTGTATAAGAGATGATTTTGTGTGACCTCAATTTGATGGACAGTTCAGTTGGGGGCTGAAACTTTTACCGTAACCTGAAATATAGCAAATGGCATGTTTTTATTGTATTGTTATAGGAGACATGATTTGGTCTCTTCAATTTATAACAAGTAATATGTTGTCAAGTCTTCAGGGTACCTCCGCGGTTTCCAGGCTAATAGATAGATAGATAGATAGATAGATAGATAGATAGATAGATAGATAGATAGATAGATAGATAGATAGATAGATAGATAGATAGATAGATAGATAGATAGATAGATAGATAGATAGATAGATAGATAATTCATATGACACATGATTTCATTTCTTCATTTTAAACACATACTATGTTTATATCATATAGATACGATTTGGTTTGGTTCTTTTTCAATTTAATGTCTCTTCACTCGTAGTAACATTACTATGACTCAGTTCAATAAACGTTGGTGAATGTCACTATGTCTCACACTCGCATACTGTTTTATCTAGCCAACACACAAGTCTAGGGATAGTCATGCACACACGTGTGCAGGCACGTTATCCAAACATGCACATTATCAAACTATGCAACTGATGATCGCAGATCAGTCGGGAACACGAGACCTTTGAGACCTACACACACATTAAAACCTGTTCAGAAGAGTAGGCCATTGTGTGCCGGTGGGAACAGATGACAAAATCTACAAAATCACATAGACACGGGGACTGAATGTATATAAAAAGCACGTAAGTGCTGATTCAAGTATCCTTAAAATAGAAAATAAAAATAAAACGAATAAAGATACTCTTCTTCTTCGTCGTCAAAAGCTCATATGAGCGTTGTGCTGCCATTAAGGTCTTGACAAGTCAGGCCCAACGCATAGCCTTCAGCATAAGAGAATAATTGTTATCTTTGAAGTCTTTCTAGAAAAAAGGCAGAAGAATGGACCGAAAAGGCAGAAAGAAGACAAGGAGGAGGTGACAGGAAGAAAAGAACAAACCAGAAACATAGAGAATAATAGAAAAGAGGAAATTTCAAAGCACGGAGTTTACAGAAATTGGGGATGCAGTACAGATACTGACAGGCCGCCGGCATCCCAACGGGGGAGATGTGCGTATTTGATCTTCTGCACGTAAATGTACACTAAAGGATTTACGGCACTGGCAGGTCTGCACTAGTAAGTTAGCCTGGGAGATCGTCGAAAATCCCCACCCTTAATTCACCAGACGCCGCCAAGATTCGAACCCGCGACTTCATGGACCATGGGATTGATGTCGAACAGTTTTCACCACTCGGCTACAGTGTCCTTCTCTCCGCCTCTGTTTTTCCGCTGTGTCTTGGAGACTGTCTTCCAGTTGTGCTCGATGCATTCGACACTCAAATTTAATCATCAATAAACAAAAAGATTAAAAAAGAAATATGACCGATCAAGGTTTAAACAAAAAACTAACCAGTCTGAAGAAAGAGAATGAGGAGCACACGCACACATCAACACGCACACATCAACACGCACACATCAACACGCACACATCAACACGCACACATCAACACGCACACATCAACACGCACACATCAACACGCACACATCAACACGCACACATCAACACGCACACATCAACACGAACGCACCCCCCCCCCCCCCCCACACACCCACACACATCAAACACACGTTCGACCACCACTGAGATTTTTGTCTTAGAGTTAACATCAGTATCAACTCCACTTCCCCGAAAGTCTTTCGGATGGCATTATAAACCGAGGTACCGTGTGTGAACGCATGCAGAACATCTTGCGCACATGTTAAAATCTGCTCCGCCTCTTGGATAAGTAGGCCGTTGTTGTGCAATGAGAACAGATGACAACATTTACATTACTGCATGCACACGGGAACAAGATGTGACAAATGTATGAACTTGTATGATTTTTTTTTTAAATTCTAGAAATAAAAGGAGATGAAGAAGATAGAGAGAGAGGAGAGAGAGAGAAGAGAGAGAGAGAGAGAGAGAGAGAGAGAGAGAGAGAGAGAGAGAGAGAGAGAGAGATACTTTGAACTGCCTTTTTTAAAATTTTGAAACATTTTATTGAAGGCAGAGAATAAGTACACATAATGACTTTTTTTTTTTTTTTTACATACAGCCTTCAGTCAAAAAATCACTATAACGATTAACAGATGAACACAGACAATGCAAAATTTTGAGAGAAAAAAATTCATTGTAACAACGATAAAAATGTAAGTCAAAATAGAAATGTTGTTAAAAAAATGAAAGGAAATGAGCACTTAGGAAAAATGATCGGAGAAAAAATTGAAGAAAGAAAATACATAAACATTGTATTGGGCATGAAGAGATTTGATTTGATGTATTCTTTTATATCGAGGATAATGGAATAAGCACTCTTGTGCTTTTTTTACATCCAGTCCCCGTGTGTATGTAGTTTTGTAAATGCCATCTGTTCCCACCGGCACACTATGGCCTACTCTTACGTAAAGCGGAACAGGATTTAACGTGTGCGCAAGATGTTCTGCGTGCGTTCGCACACGGGGCCTCGGTTTAAAGTCTCATCCGAAGGACTTTTGGAGAGAGAGAGAGAGAGAGAGAGAGAGAGAGAGAGAGAGAGAGAGAGAGAGAGAGAGAGAGAGAGAGAGAGAGAGAGAGAGAGAGAGAGAGAGGAGAGAGAGAGAGAGAGAGAAACAGAGAGACAGACAGACAGACAGAGAGACAGAGAGAGAGAGAGGGCTTAAGATGATAGATGGCTTTTTTTTCTCTCTCTCTTTTTCTAAACCAGTTCAGACCACAGAAAGAAAAAAAACAAGTTGACAAATGTGTTTGGTGTGCTAGATGTGTTGAAAGTATTGGGCTCCTTCTCCCTTCTAGTTCTCCTCTGCTCCTCTTACATCACTTGTTTGTCACTATAACCATTCTGTTTGCCTGCGAAACGTTCCGACTTAAAAAAAAAAGTTTTGTCAGAATACGTTAATTAGCATACCATGTATGTGTTTGCTCCTTCACTCATTCGCTTTGTTTGTTTGTTTTCTGCCTTATCTATTTCTTCTTCTCCAGGGCTGGTTTATCATAACATAAATGTTGAAGCTTAAACCGTGTTTTTTTTTTTTTAAAACGGATTATTGTTTTCTTTCTCTTCTTATTTTTTTCTGACATCCTCGAAATCGGAATGAGCCTGGTTTAATTCAACACAATTTGATTAGTTGAAAACAGCGAAGCACCAAGATATGAAGTGAGTACAACAAGCAATGCGTATGTGAGTACTCTAATATATATGTATGCATATATATATATATATATATATATATATATAGAGAGAGAGAGAGAGAGAGAGAGAGAGAGAGAGAGAGAGAGAGAGAGAGAGAGAGAGAGAGAGAGAGATAGATAGATAGATAGATAGATAGATAGAGAGATAGAGAGATAGATAGATAGATAGATAGATAGATAGATAGATAGATAGATAGATAGATAGATAGATAGATAGATAGAAAGAAGAGAATGGGCTGCAGCTGAATAAAATAAGACAAAAAATAACGGCTGCATAAGCAACATTTCACTAATGGTGAACCTGGGAGCTCTAGCCGCAGAATGAAATTATAAAAAAACAATATCTGACTTTCGTGTATCTGTTTTTTGTTATTATTTGTGAGATCATTGTACCTTTCTTTAGTTTGTTGATATTTTTCTTGTTTTATATTACTTGTTTTGTTTTGGATTACTTTTTTAAAATTCTTAATGTTTCTTTTTAAAGACTGCATGAAGCTGTAAATCTGTATTTACTCCTTATTTTCATGTTTGTCTTACTGTTTCTAGTTCTTGTTTTTTCCCCTCCTCTTTATTATGTCCACGTTTAGTCAGGATTTTTCGGGGGGGGGGGGGGTTGTTTGTTTATTTTTTTAACATTGTTTCTCATTTTCCTCTGTTCCCTCACAATTGGCAAACATCGTATCTCCGGCTTAGGAATGAAAATAGAAACAACACAATACAATAAGTTACAACATAAAAGAACACAATAAAATATAACAAAATACAACGCAACACAATACAACACAATACAATAAAGTACAACGCAATACATCACAATACAATACAACACAACACAACACATTGCAACCTAACTGAACGCAACGCAATACAACACAACACAGTACAATACAGTAGAACACAATACAATACAATACAATACAATACAATACAACACAACTCCACACAGTATGATATAATACAATATGTTGCCGCACTGCTCAAAGAACTGAAGGAGATACGTGCTGCATCGTTTCATTTCATTCCACACCCTTTAAGTCACGGCAGATTTCCCTGAGTGAAATTCGGGCTGCTCTCCCCGGGGAGAGCGCGTCGCCTCAAGAGCAGCGCAACCCATTCTTTAATTCTTCTTTTCCTGTCTGCAACTGTCATTTGTTTCCCTGTCAGAGTGGCAGTTTTAATATATTTTTTTTTTTACATAATTTAGCCAGGGTCAACTCTCGAGTGGAGTCGGCTCTTTTTCGTGCGCTAAATAATTAAGTAACACACGGCACCTCAGTTTATCGTCTCATCCGAAACACTAGCACCCAGACCGCCACTCACGGGAAAAGTTTTAGATTCAAACAGGGATCGAACCACCACATACTCCGAACCCGGACTGTTCGCTGTCCAGGCAGGTGCGTTACCTCTAGATCAACCGATCCACCGCAATACAACTCGGACAGTGCTATATAACACCAAACAATGGAATACAATACAAGTACAGCACAAGACACATTGTAGCTTTTGTTTTAATTGCTCAATCATTCGATCGATCGATCGATTAACCAATCAATCAATTAATCACTCCTCAATCAATCGATCAATCGATCAATCAATCAATCAATCAACAACCAACCAATCAATCAATCAATCCATCCATCCATCCTCATCAACCCAGACACAGTGTTTTAGCCTTCGCCGACCACAAAGGCCATATCAGTGCTGTGACCACTTTAGCAATTAATGCACCGATTAAAAAAAAATTAAAGGCTTACCTGAAAATACAGAGTAATTTATCATCAATTTTTATTGTATAAAATGTCCTGTACCAAACGAATTTTAGCTAAATAATCTTACAAAACAAATTTCTATCAAATATATGATCCCCAAAGTCGGAATGCGGCTACCTTCAAGGGGAGTACAAAAAATCTCAAACGCAAAATGTCACCATTGGTGAATATAAACACTCAGAGCTCTAGCCGAGGAGCCAAAACAAAATGTATGTACAAAACAAATGTTATGAAATGATTGTACAAAATAATTTTTATATTATCATATAGAGTCTAGATCTAGATTGATATGTACAACAAAATTAATAAAATATTTATACAAAACAAATCTTAAGTTCGACAAAACAAAGGAATGGAATGTAAATGACATGTGTAGTGTGTGACAGAAATAAGATATGTAAGTGCGTGTATGTCTGTGTGTGTTCTTCAGTTTAATGTCTATTCACATAAATAATATTAGATAAGCGAGGACGATTTATGTAAGATTATTACATATTGTTTTTTTTTATTTCAAGGATAAAGAAAAAGTACTCGTTTTTTTTACATCCAACCCACATGTGTATGCAATGGCCTACACTTCACAAAAGCGGAACAGGTTTTAACGTGCGCGTAAGATATTCTGCGTGCGTTCGCACACGTGACCTCGGTTTATAGCCTCATCCGAAGGACTTTTTTTTTTTTTTTTTTTTGGGGGGGGGGGGGCACTAATGTCCAGGGAAAAATATCCCCTTGAACGGGGATTCGAACCGGTTCAGCAGATCACAAGCGCAATGCGCAACGCTCTAACCAGCCAGGCTATCCCGTCCCCCACAAGATAATCATGTAACATAGAGAGGTGAAAGCAACACATGATGCAACACAGTGCGTTCAGCACATACCTGATCCATAATCGCCTGTACGATTCTCACTCTACAATACAACATCAAACATGGAGTTAACAATAACAGCAGTGCTGACTCCACTCTCCCAAAAGTCCTGTGGATGAGACTATACACTGAGGCTCCGTGTGCGAACGCACGCAGAACATCTTGCGCACACGTTAAATCCTGTTCCGCTTTTCGTAAGAGTAGGCCATCGTGTGCCGGTGGGAACAGATGACATGATTTACAAAAAAAACTGCGTACACACGGGGAGTGGATGTAAAAAAGCACATGAGTGCTTATTCCATTATCCTCGATATCAAAAACGAAGAAAGACAAGAAAGAAAGACCACAAAACAATGCCGCACAAGACAACACAACCTTTATAATCATTATATAGATCTAGTGTTGACACTAGTCATCAGTATGTTTCAACCTTAATTCGTATTAACGAAACGACACAAACTAACATGAAGAAGCCCTAGCTGAATCACATTCACACAGCGCAGTATCCAACTTTTCCCAAGACTATAAGGAAATGCCATTATTCTCACAGTATTTCTTTCAGGTTTAACAAAGTCACAACATCACTCATCCCCAAGTCGGAATGCGGCTACGTGCATGGTCGTGGGAAGGGGGAAATGGGGGAGGAGGGAGGCGGTTGCATACGCAACATCACACCATTGGTGACCCTGGGAGATAGATCTATATAAATATATTTTTTAATGTCAATTTATTTGAAATATACAGAATGTTTAAACAATAAAATAACTGCCCCCCCCCCCATTCCACCCCCCTTAAAATCTCTCTTTTTTCCCCCAAAAATCCTATGTTGTTGATGTGTGTTCCCCAGCTTAACACTCTGGGGGCACCCAGAATGTGCACTCTGACTCACTCACTCATCCCACCTGGGAATCACTGTGAGATTAAAACTGAACATTGAATAAGAAGTTTGCCTGTATGTTTGTTTTCAGGTACCTCGCCGTACAGGCAGCCATACTCTGACTTCAGAAGGAGAAAATCTTATTGGTTAGATCATGAAGAACCAATCATGAAATCAATCAAAATTAGTTTTATTTGCATTGCTAGCCTTACTTTTTTTTTTTTTTTTTTTTTTGGGGGGGGGTTACTGTCTCATACTGAAGGCCAAAAGGAAGAAACTATCTATACACAAACCCAGGACTTGAGAGAGAGAGAGAGAGAGAGAGAGAGAGAGAGAGAGAGAGAGGAGAGAGAGAGAGAGAGAGAGAGAGAGAGAGAGAGAGAGAGAGAGAGAGAGAGAGAGAGAGAGAGAGAGAAAATAAACCTTTAAAATAAAGTGGCACTGCGCCGTGGCGATGCACTCTCCAAGGAGAAGGTTGTCAAAATGTCAACCACAGAAATCACATGGGAAAAGGTTGTACGACAAAATACAAGACAGCATTAATGCATTATGATTCCACTTGATATAGCTCAATACAGAACGGCACAATGCAATATGATCCACTACTATCATAGAATATCATTTCGCGCACGTAAAAGAACCCACGGCTGCAAAAGAGTGGTCGAGTCCCTGGCAAAATTTTGTAGAAAAAGCTACTTTAATAAAGAAACAAATACAGTTGCAAACAGGAAAACAAAAACAAAAAAAAAGCGTGGCGCTGGTCTTGTGGCGACGCGCTCTCCCAGGGGAGAGTAGCACGAATTGTATACAAAGAAATCTGCCGTTACTTAGATTGATGTCAATGTAATTTTTTAAAAGTAAAAATACAATACAATACAATACAATACAATACAATTAGTCTTCATGGAGTTTTCCACCAGGTTAAATATCAAGTGAGTTTGATAAAGATGACTGAAGCACACTTTTACAGGCAACAGACACAGAGAGAAAAAGGCGGCGCTGTGGTGTGGCTATGTCCTATGTCTGGGAATGCAGCCTGTATTTAATACAGGAGAGATCTGCCTTGGGCAATAAATGCAGCATAATACAATTCCATGCAATATTACCGAATGCGATGCAAAACTAATAAAACGCAATTCTATACTCCACAGCATAATACAATACAACAAAAATGCAATACTATACAGCATAATTCAAAACAAATACTATAGAACAGAATACAGTATAACGCAACACAATACACCATGCTACTATACAACAATTGCAATACAACACATTTCAAAACAATGCTATACAACAAAATACCATACAATAAAATATAATATGATGCAATACTTTTTTGTGTGTTGTTTTTTAAACTGGACATTAGTAACTGAACAGGACTAAAGTATTCTCTAAAAATTGCACAGGATAATCAATCCATTTTTAGACGCTGAACGACAGTGCAACACGTTGTTGCTCATATGACAGACAACATTTTTTTGTGGATAGATCTAGTTGCTGTCTGAGCATTCGACAAAAAAGAATTGCAAGAAGAAGAAGAAGAAGAAGAAGAAGAAGAAGAAGAAGAAGAAGAAGAAGAAGAAGAAGAAGAAGAAGAAGAAGAAGAAGAAGAATTGCAAAAGAAGAATTGCAAAGAAGAAGAAGAATTGCGAAGAAGAAGAATTGCGAAGAAGAAGAATTGCGAAGAAGAAGAATTGCGAAGAAGAAGAATTGCGAAGAAGAAGAATTGCGAAAGAGAATTGCGAAGAAGAAGAAGAAGAAGAAGAAGAAGAAGAAGAAGAAGAAGAAGAAGAAGAAGAAGAAGAAGAAGAAGAAGAAGAAGAAGAAGAAGAACAAGAACAAGAAGAAGAAACAAGAAGAACAAGAACAAGAACAAGAAGAACAAGAACAAGAAGAACAAGAACAAGAAACACAAAAACAAGAACAGGAAGAAAACAAGAAAAATCAATCCCAAACTACCCCCCCCCCCCCCCACACACACACACACACCACACCCACACTTACCTGCAGATGGGAAGAGATCGATGTATGGATGATGTCAGTCAGTCAGTAGTCCTGGCTGACCCTGTGCACCACTCCCCTCCTACCCTCCATCATGACCCCACCCATCCACTGCTGGCACTAGATGGCCACCCGACACACAACGTCCACCCTGAATGACCTCTCTCCCTACCTACCTGCCCCTGATCACGCTGTCTTCACTGTCTTCACAGCAGATACCGCCACTGCTGCTTTTTCTTGTCCACAGTCCTCCAGTTATGTAAACGTCAAACTCCAGTCAGAAGCATGGCATCAGCCTTTGAAGTCTTGTTCCTGCTTGCTAATAGCTTTAAACTCACATCAACATCGAACTTCAGTCTGGGGAACAATTCCCAGGAGAGGTGTTCAACTCCGCGTGGCCACTGTCTCTCTTTGAAGCCCAGCTGTACTGGGAACGGGATGGACTAACGGTGCCAGAGAGAACCAAGTCCCGACTGTGGTCAAGCTGGGATGAAGAAGCGGGCTGGTATGGAAGCTGAATGAACGACCAACGAAGGAGAAGAAGAAGAAAGCAGTGGAAGAAACAGGCCCAGAAACGTGGTTCCCTTTTCTCAGGAGGGTGAAAGGCGCGGGCTGTCAGGCCTCCAAGCCTCTTTCTCTCTCCATCACGTTACGCCGCGGATGGCTGGGGAAGAAGGAAGGTGTTGCTGTACTGCTGCCGCGCAGAGCCCCTGCCGTTTGATGGAGCAAATGAGATTCCAAGTGCTCGCCTCCTCCCCCCC
>CM060333.1:54476089-54481089 GCA_030674155.1 Stramonita haemastoma
TTACAAAGTGTGTGTTGTAGAATGTTTGATGACAGCAATTAATCATTTTCTGCTATGTTGTAGACGATGGTGAGGTTGTTGTTAGCCAGATTGCCTGTTTTCAGTTCGGGATCATAATAGAAGCTGCACATCCCTCATGAGCCAAATTAACCATACCCTGGCATTGTTGTTGTTGTTGTTGTTGTTCTTCTTCTCTTCTTCTTCTTCTTCTTCTTCTTCTTCTTCTTCTTCTTCTTCTTCTTCTTCTTCTTCTTCTTCTTCTTCTTCTTTGCAATTCTTCTTCTTTGCAATTCTTCTTCTTCGCAATTCTTCTTCTTCTTCGCAATTCTTCTTCTTCTTCTTCGCAATTCTTCTTCGCAGTTCTTCTTCGAACGCTCATGGTTGCCTATCATTTGAGCGAAAATGCGGTGTGCTGCCGTTAAGCGCCTGACAAGTCAGGCCCAGCGCATCCGACTTTGGCATAGGAGAGAATTGTTATCTTGTAAGTCTCTCTGGCAAAAAGGGCAGGAGAAGAGATGAAGAAGGCAGAAAATAGACAAGGAGGAAGCGATAGAAAGAAAAGAAACAAGGCAGAAAGAAAGAGAGGGATAGAAAAGAGGGAATTTGTAACACATTTTCCAGAAGGTAGGTATGCTATTTATACTGACAGGCCCCTGACTTCTCTACGCGAGGACAATGTACTTTTATATCACGAACATTAAGGCTCGATTTTTTTTTATTATGTCAAGTCTGTAAGAGGATACTTTTAACCCCCACATCACTCAACAATTATACTGATTGCCTTGCAACCATGGAGGCTAATTAAGATCTGTCACTTTAGCAAAAGTCTCTGCGGCCATTGATTTCTTGATAGGGAGGGGGGGGGGTCTTCAGCCACAGCTCCGTGGTTTGCCAACAGTGAATTTGTTCGTATGGGACCGTTTGCTCGCCATTTCAGTAGCCACATTCCGACTTCGGGATATGCTACAACGCTACCCCCAGCCACTTCATCATGGACATTCATCATGGACATAGGGGGGTGTGCTGGTATCAGAGAAATGACGCCGGAGGACAAAATTACAAGGGGCAAACTCAAAGTCAGGTGCCGTTGGTTTCACCGGTGATACCACAGGGGAAGAGGGTGGCTGTTTTAGCGCTGTGTTGAAAAGCGTTCAGCGGCACACGTGTTGTCATAACAAATTGTACGTCACGCTTCATAAAGCTGCATCGTCGTCATCATCACCATCACCATCATCACCATCATCGTCATCACCGTCATCCCCCCCCAGCCCAGTGCAGCCCCAGCCCCTGAATTACGGGGCAGCAGGGACAGACAGACACCCTGACATCAAACACAGCATCAAAAGCGAAGCCCAGGAAGAAAAGAACGAACGAACAAAATGACGAACCGATCAGCCCACCAATCCACCAACCAACCCACCAAGCAGCCAGTCCAACAACCAACCCACCAACCCACCAACCCAACAACCAACCCAACAACCAACCCACCAACCCAACAACCAACCCATCAACCCACCAACCCAACAACCAACCCACCAAGCAGCCAACCAATCCACCAATTCACCAATCAACCCACCCACCAACCCACCAACGAACAAAATTAATGAACCAACCCACCAACCAATCAACCCCCAACTCACCAAGCCAGCAACCAATCAGCCAACCATTTTCCTGGGCTCCAAGCTCTGTGGGTCTAAAATAAAATCCATGGGAAAAAGTTGCCTACCCCTGCTCCCATATACACATGTACATCCACTCTCTCTCTCCTCTCTCTCTCTCTCTCTCTCTCTCTCTCTCCCCTCTCTCTCTCTCTCTCTCTCTCTCTCTCTCTCTCTCTCTCTCTCTCTCTCTCTCTCTCTCTCTCTCATGGAAACTATTTTAAACTTATCATAAGATAGAAATGTTTTGGTTCCAGTTCTAAGTTTGACATGGTGTTCTTGTCGTCTGGAGGACAGTATTGTTTGGTTTTGTTTTGTCTTCTTTGTTGCTTTTTTCTCCCATATATGCTACGCCTTTACAGACTTCTTTCATGTTCATTTTTATGAACACAATTTGAAAAATGTTATGTTTGGATAATTTGGGGGGCGTTACATCTTCATTTTGTTGATTTTCTAAAATGCTGTTTGTTGCGTTTTTAAATTCATAGCGTTGTTTTAAAGTAAGCAAGGCGTGTGACAATTCTATCTATCTATCTATCTATCTATCTATCTATCTATCTATCTATCTATCTATCTATCTATCTATCTATCTATCTATCTATCTATCTATCTATCTATCTATCTATCTATCTATCTAGACATATGATTTTGTGTGCTTGGGTTGCTCTCTTCTTTGCTGTATCCTCTCTATTTCAATCTTTTTGATTTACCTGATTATTTCAGTGTATCCGTTTTAACATTATGCTCGTGTCATTTGGGGATTATGTGTTTATTGACTACACATTTATCTCTTCTATCTAAATAGTTATCAATGCATCCAGTTGGGGATTATGTGTTTATTGACTACACATTTATCTCTTTTATCTAAATAATTATCAATGCATCCAGTTGTGGATTATGTGGTTGAATATATATCTGTATCCTTTCTTTTAATCATAACTTGAACTTTTGTTGTTTGTCCTGATGGGTTTTGTGAGGGAGGGGGTTGCTATGATTTGTTTTGTTGTGTGTGTTTTTTTTGGGAGGGGGGGGGGGTTGTTTTCCTCCTCGTTCTTGTCCTCGTCCTCGTCCTCGTCCTCGGCGTCGTCGTCGTCGTCGTCGTCGTCCTCCTCCTCCTCCTCCTCCTCCTCCTCATCATCATCATCATCATCATCATCATCACTCTGACAGAAAACTCAACCCCTGCCATAGCTGGCAAAAGAAGTCATAATAATATTATCACTGCCGTCCTCCTCTCCCTCCTCTCCCTCCTCCTCCTCCTCCCCTTCCTCCTCCTGCAGACTGTACCCCAAACTCCGCCATGGGTGACGGCCCTTCCTCTCTACCCCTCTCTGCACTGCACAGCGCTTGGCAACAAATGCAGTGCTGGAGAGTTATCCTCCCATATCGGGCAGCCATCTTTCTTTCTGCGCACGCGTCGTCCTCACTCCGCTCAGTGAGGTGACAACCCACCGTGCCCCCGAGATTGGTGTCGGCCTTTTAGTCAGCTGACGATTTATTCAGCTGACGATTTATTCAGCTGACGATTTATTCAGCTGACGATTTATTCAGCTGACGATTTATTCAGCTGACGATTTATTCAGCTGACGATTTATTCAGCTGACGATTTATTCAGCTGACGATTTATTCAGCTGACGATTTATTCAGCTGACGATTTATTCAGCTGACGATTTATTCAGCTGACGATTTATTCAGCTGACGATTTATTCAGCTGACGATTTATTCAGCTGACGATTTATTCAGCTGACGATTTATTCAGCTGACGATTTATTCAGCTGACGATTTATTCAGCTGACGATTTATTCAGATCCAGAAGAGTTGAATGTCGAGGACAGGCCTGTAGGGTGATCCGTCACTGCAGACTCCCTTTCTGGCATTAAAAAGCTCTGATTGTCATTCGCTTTCATTTACGTCACTGCAGACTCCCTTTCTGGCATGAAAAAACTCTGATTGTCATTCGCTTTCTTTCCCGTCACTGCAGTCTCCCTCTCTGGCATTAAAAAGCTCTGATTGTCATTCACTTTCTTTCCCGTCACTGCAGTCTCCCTCTCTGGCATTAGAAAGCTCTGATTGTCATTCAGTTTCTTTCCTTTAAATGCTTTAAATACTTGCCCAGGCTTTGCGCTCTAAAGTGTACAGCAGCAACAAGACAACAACAGTTGATCATCGTTGTTCGTCGTTGATCTTTGCGCATGATCTGTGGCTCTGTAGGTCAAATGCAAGCGCTTTGATTTGTTCTTACAAGAGATAGCGCTATACAAATTCCATGTAATAATAATAAATAAATAAATTGACTAAAGGCCCTAGCATTCTGTTGGTACGATGATCATTATATTTTATACCCTGAGGTATGCTTGTGAAATTTGTGTGTGTGTATGCCACTGCTTCCCAGCAAATAAAACCGCCACATTAAGACTTCCACATGGTATCTGACATGACCTTGGAGGTCTAACCAGAACAACAACAAAAGATCCTGTTTATTCCGATGTGTTATTGTGAAAGGGACAGAGTACTAAAGTAAAGGTTTTGAAAGACGTACAAGGTGAAGGTCGCCACGTGTCCCGTGTGCACACATTGGCAATGACAGCGTGACCTGAAGACCCAGGCTGTGTGTGGATGGGCTGGAGGCTGCAGGCCACAGCTGTCAGTTTCCCCAACTTTCAGCTACTCTCAGCTGCTATCCATCCCAGCCCATCCTATCCCATTCCATCCCAGCCCAGCCCAGCCCATCCTATCCCATTCCATCCCAGCCCAGCCCAGCCCATCCTATCCCATTCCATCCCAGCCCAGCCCAGCCCATCCTATCCCATTCCAGCCCAGCCCAGCCCAGCCCAGTCCAGCCAAGCCCATCCCAGCCCATCCTATCCCATCCCAGCCCAGTCCAGCCAAGCCCATCCCAGCCCAGCCCATCCTATCCCATTCCATTCCAGCCCAGCCCAGCCCATCCTATCCCATTCCATCCCAGCCCATCCTATCCTATCCCAGCCCAGCCCATCCTATCCCATTCCATCCCAGCCCATCCTATCCTATCCCAGTCCATCCCAACCCATCCCAGTCCATCCGGGGCGTGCTGGTGCTAATCATAGCAGGAACTGACCACAGTAAAGGAAGAGAAACGCTCATTTATTTTTAGCACTGGCCTTTGACCCTTGACACAGAGTGATGCTGGATTGGCGCTGTGCTGAAGCGATGTGTTTGAGGCAGAAGAGGAGTTGGTGGAAAGGTCAGGTCATGCTGACCCTTGTTTATTATTTCATTTATTTATTTATTCTTTTATCTCGAGGATAATGGGACCCTGTGTGGAATGTGACCGCGTCGCCTCAAGCCCCTGACTGCAGGCGT
>CM060333.1:54490654-54493154 GCA_030674155.1 Stramonita haemastoma
TGTATCCAGTTGGGGATTATGTGTTAATTGACTACACATTTATCTCTTCTATCTAACTAATTATCAATGTATCCAGTTGGGGATTATGTGTTAATTGACTACACATTTATCTCTTCTATCTAACTAATTATCAATGTATCCAGTTGGGGATTATGTGTTAATTGACTACACATTTATCTCTTCTATCTAACTAATTATCAATGTATCCAGTTGGGGATTATGTGTTAATTGACTACACATTTATCTCTTCTATCTAACTAATTATCAATGTATCCAGTTGGGGATTATGTGTTAATTGACTACACATTTATCTCTTCTATCTAACTAATTATCAATGTATCCAGTTGGGGATTATGTGTTAATTGACTACACATTTATCTCTTCTATCTAACTAATTATCAATGTATCCAGTTGGGGATTATGTGTTAATTGACTACACATTTATCTCTTCTATCTAACTAATTATCAATGTATCCAGTTGGGGATTATGTGTTAATTGACTACACATTTATCTCTTCTATCTAACTAATTATCAATGTATCCAGTTGGGGGTTATGTGTTAATTTACTACACATTTATCTCTTCTATCTAACTAATTATCAATGTATCCAGTTGGGGATTATGTGTTAATTGACTACACATTTATCTCTTCTATCTAACTAATTATCAATGTATCCAGTTGGGGATTATGTGTTAATTGACTACACATTTATCTCTTCTATCTAACTAATTATCAATGTATCCAGTTGGGGATTATGTGTTAATTGACTACACATTTATCTCTTCTATCTAACTAATTATCAATGTATCCAGTTGGGGATTATGTGTTAATTGACTACACATTTATCTCTTCTATCTAACTAATTATCAATGTATCCAGTTGGGGATTATGTGTTAATTGACTACACATTTATCTCTTCTATCTAACTAATTATCAATGTATCCAGTTGGGGATTATGTGTTAATTGACTACACCATTTATCTCTTCTATCTAACTAATTATCAATGTATCCAGTTGGGGATTATGTGTTAATTGACTACACATTTATCTCTTCTATCTAAGTAATTATCAATGCATCCAGTTGGGGATTATGTGTTAATTGACTACACATTTATCTCTTCTATCTAAATAATTATCAATGTATCCAGTTGGGGATTATGTGTTTATTGACTACACATTTATCTCTTCTATCTAACTAATTATCAATGTATCCAGTTGGGGATTATGTGTTTATTGACTACACATTTATCTCTTCTATCTAAATAATTATCACTGCATCCAGTTGGGGATTATGTGTTAATTGACTACACATTTATCTCTTCTATCTAACTAATTATCAATGTATCCAGTTGGGGATTATGTGTTTATTGACTACACATTTATCTCTTCTATCTAAGTAATTATCAATGCATCCAGTTGGGGATTATGTGTTAATTGACTACACATTTATCTCTTCTATCTAAATAATTATCAATGTATCCAGTTGGGGATTATGTGGTTGAATATGTATCTGTATCCTTTCTTTTAATCATAACTTGAACTTTTGTTGTTTGTGGTGATGGGTTTTGTGAGGGAGGGGTTGCTATGATTTGCATAGTTTGGGTTTGTTTTCTTGTGTTTTTTTTTTGGTTTGTTTTGGAGAGGGGGTGTTTTGTTTTCCTCCTCGTCCTCGTCGTCGTCGTCGTCCTCCTCCTCCTCCTCCTCCTCATCATCATCATCATCACTCTGACAGAAAACTCAGCTGCAGCCATGGCTGGCGAAAGAAGTCATAAAAACATGATCACTGCCGTCCTCCTCTCCCTCCTCCTCCTCCTCCTCCTCTCCCTCCTCCTCCTCCTCCTCTCCCTCCTTCTCCTCCTCCTCCTCTTCTCCCTCCTCCTCCTCCTCCTCTCCCTCCTCCTCCTCCACCTCTCCCCTCCTCCTCCTCCTCCTCTCCTTCCTCCTCTCCCTCCTCCTCCTTCCTCCTCCTCTTCCTCCTCCTCTCCCTCCTCCTCCTCCTCCTCCTCTTCCTCCTCCTCTCCCTCCTCCTCCTCCTCCTCTCCCTCCTCTCCCTCCTCCCCCCCTCCTCCTGCAGACTGTACCCCAAACTCCGCCATGGGTGACGGCCCTTCCTCTCTACCCCTCTCTGCACTGCACAGCGCTTGGCAACAAATGCAGTGCTGGAGAGTTATCCTCCCATATCGGGCAGCCATCTTTCTTTCTGCGCACGCGTCGTCCTCACTCCGCTCAGTGAGGTGACAACCCACCGTGCCCCCGAGATTGTTGTCAGCCTTTTATTCCGCTGACGATTTATTCAGCTGACGATTTATTCAGCTCCAGAAGACTTGAATGGTGAGGACAGGCCTGTAGGGTGATCCGTCACTGCAGACTCCCTTTCTGGCATTAAAAAGCTCTGATTGTCATTCACTTTCATTTACGTTATTGCAGACTCCCTTTTTGGCATTAGAAAGCTCTGATTGTCATTCAGTTTCTTTCCTTTAAATGCTTGACTAAAGGCCC
>CM060333.1:54500654-54503154 GCA_030674155.1 Stramonita haemastoma
ACATTCATACATTCATACATACATACATACATACATACATACAACATACATACATCATACATTCATACATTCATACATACATACATACATACATACATACATACATACATACATACATACATACATACATACATACATACATACATACATACATACATACATACATATACATACATACATACATACATACATACAACTCACTCGCGCATGCACGCTCGCAGGCAAATGCACATACAAATCACTCACACACACACACACACAAATGCACACACACACAATACACACACACCCACACACACACACACACACACACACACACACACACACACACACAGAGACACACACACACACACACACACACACACACACACACACACACACACACACACACACACACACACACACACACTTACTCACACTTATATTTATAAGCACATATCCGCAGGCGCACATGTACTTGAGGTGGTAGGTTTTTTGTGTTGTTTTTTTTTTCTTATAAAAAAAAAAAAAAAAAATTTAGTCATAGAAAAAAGAAGAATGATACAAGTCAAACAATCATATCAGGTGACAATATTATCCTTTCTTTTACATTCATACTTCATATAAAAAAAGAAGAAACAAAAGCAAGCAGCAAAGTTAAAACAGAAAATAAACAAGAACAAGACATCAAAACTTGAGGTAGGACCCATCAACAACAACAACAAAAAGTCATGCAAATCATAATATTTTAATACAAGGGGAGACGACAAATAAAAACAATTATCCACCCCCCCCCCCCCACACACACACACACACACAACACCCAAACACACTCACCACACACACACACACACACACACACACACACACACACACACACACACACACACACACACACACACACACACACACACACACACACACCACACACACACACACAAATTTCGCGCTCATGTCATCAATAAACTTCATTTTAAAAAAAATATATGCCTAATTTTAATCAAGTCATATAACGGAACACAAAAAGAATCCATCCGCTGTAAGGCATATATATTAAAACATACATATTCTAATACCTGAATCTTATGATTATGTATTTATGGTCATAGAAATCGCGTTCATAACCATTTTGTAATCATAATGAACATAATTATTCAGCTTACTTGAGAATTAAAAAATTATACAAAATCAACTGCATTCAACACGTGATTATTAAATAATACAAAAAGTGAATAAAGTATTTCTCAATATGGATGATAACATTGTTTAGGACGAAGAGAGAGAGAGAGAGAGAGAGAGAGAGAGAGAGGAGAGAGAGAGAGAGAGAGAGAGAGATGGAGAGGAGAGAGAGAGGGAGAGAGAGAGAGGAAGAGAGAGAGAGAGAGAGAGAGAGAGAGAGAGAGAGAGAGAGAGAGAGAGAGAGGAGCAGAGAGAGAGAAGAGAGAGAAGAGAGTACACAGTACATTTTTAGCCAGGTATTATTGCGCACAAATTTCAACTGACCAATAATATCATCACTTAACACTCCCTATCTTTTACTTATGCATATATAAAAAATATACTATATGATAAATGTGACATGAAAATAAAATATTAAAAATTTACTCTTTGAAATCAGTTACAAGTGCACAAAGATAAGATACATATAAGATACATTTAAACACACACACACACACACACACACACGCACACACACACACACACACACACACACACACACACACACACACACACACACACACACACACACACACACACACACACACACACACAGAAGAAGAGAGAGAAAGGGGGAGAATTATATATAGCCAACAGGATGAGTACTGGTTCATTAGTTTTGATGCATCAAGTGCATTAGGTGATTTTTGAAGGTCGACAATGATTGGTGCTGTTTATTTGAATCGGGAAGGGAGTTCCACAGTACAGGGCCTGAGTATAGTAAACTGGACTTGAACAAGTCTATTCTTGGGATTGGGATACTTGGCTTTTCAGTATTTCTGGAACGATTCATTGGGAACTTATCTCTTAAGGATGTGGGGACATCTCCTGCCATTATCTTAAACATCAGGATGCCCTTGTTATATTTTAGTCTTTGTTGTAGGGGGAGAATACTTAACTGAGTATAATCCACGTCAAGTAATGTTGTTTTCTTCAGGAGGATAAGTTTGAGAGCACGTTTATACAGACTTGATAAGGGTTTCATAGTGTTTGCACTGGCAGAATCCCATAGGGTTGAGGCATAGTCTATTGAGGATTGTATATAAGCTTGAAAGAATAATTTCCTTGAATGGTAGTCAAGGAAGTGTTTAATTTTAGTCAACTGGTAAATTCTTTGGGACAAGTATTTGCATAGGTGAGATATGTGGTAGATCCAGCTGAGATTTTCATCAATTGTCACTCCTAGAACTTTGTGATGAGAGGTTTGTTCGATTGCTTCCTTTTTTATATGTATTGGAAACTGATTATGAGGTAAATTTTGTCGCTTTTGTCTGGTGGTGATAAGCATGCATTTTGTTTTTTT
>CM060333.1:54513154-54528154 GCA_030674155.1 Stramonita haemastoma
CAGTATTAAGAACAAGAATGGTCTTCAGAGAATTGTGAGAATCTGCTAAAAAAAAAAATATCGGAGAAGAACACAGAGATATCAAGTCGTTTTGTAATCAGCAGCTTGTACGCAAAGCAACTGCCATTTATGCCGATTCCTCCCACGCTCTGTTTTCAGAATTTCAATTGTTGCCTTCAGGACGTCGTTTTCAATGCCACAACAGCAAAACAAATAGAAAAAGGAATTCCTTTGTGCCAGTAGCTATCCAGTTCTAAACTCATAATAACACTGACTGAGGTTGTTTCTTTTTGTTTTCTTGTTTGTTTTTGTTTTCTTGTTTGTTTTTGTTTGGTTGGTTGTTGTTTTTTTTCACATCCTTGAATTACTTACCTGAATGCCACTTATGTATGTAGCCAATGCATACAGGTGTGCACTTACATGCTTATGTACGCATAAAATAAGTATGTCTCATTTTTGGCTTTAGTGATTTATTTGAATTGCTTGTAAATTCATATCTCTTTCTAGCCAATGGTTTTAAAACATTGCATGTATTGGTGAGTCTGTGTGTATGTGTGGGGGGGGGGGGGGCTGAGTGTGAGTGGTGTGTGTAAATGTGTGTCACTGTGTGTGCTCGAGTGTGCGTGCTTGTGTTGTGTGTGCTCGTGCGTGTGCTTGTGTGTGCTGTGTGTGTGTGTGTGTGTGGGGGGGGGGGGGGGGGGGGGGGGTGTAGTGTGTGGGGGGGGGGGGGGGGGGGGTGTGTGATGGTGGGTGTGGTGTGGATGGTGTGGGGGGGGGGGCGGGGATGTGTGTGTGTGTGTGTGTGTGTGTGTGTGTGTGTGTGTGTGTGTGTGTGTGCGCGCGTGCATTCATGTATACGTGCGTGTGCGAACGCGTGCGTACAATGCGTAAATAATAGTTATCAAATGTCTTTTCTAGTCAATGGTTTCAATAATACTGTATCCAAAGATTGGTGTGTGTGTGTATGTGTGCGTTTGCGTGTGTGCGAGCGAGCGCGCATAGAGTGTGAGCGTTTGTGACATTTTATTTGAAGTTATCATATGATGTCTGAACAAATATGAATGTAGCTATTTCGTGTGTTTGATAATGATTCGTATCAATATACCTGTCAGTATTGTAATTGCCCTTCAGGGATGATTAAAGCGCTTTTGACTTCACTTAACTGTTAATGACTTAAATGATAACAGTAGGCTAATTATGCTGAAGATGAAATTGTTTTGGATGACGATGACAATGACGAAAACGAATATGAGGCTTTTGATGGCAATGGCTAACTATCACCATGGTGATAAATGGCCAGTTAATTTTTACAGTGACGATGTTGTTGATGATGATGATGATGATGATGATGATGATGATGATGATGATGATGATGATGATGATGATGATGATGATGAGATGAGACGACGACGACGAGACGACGACGATGCGATGACGACGATGAAGATGAGGATGATTATGATAATGATGATGATGACGACGACGATGATGATGACGATGATGATGACGATGCAATCAAATCCACTCTTGTTTATAGCCCCACCAACCGCACAGGCATTATCGAGCCTGTCACCCTGTCAATTTTAAATCTCAGTTTAAACTGTGCAGCTATAATACAGATTAAAACAGGGTGTCAAACCAACTCTACTGTCCTTCCTTGTAGCCTTCCTTCGGATAAGTCTAGAAACCGAGGCCCCGTGTGTGAATGCACGCAGAATATCTTGCGCATACGTTAAATCCTGTTCCGCTTTTCGTAAGAGTAGGCCATCGTGTGCCGGTGGGAACGGATGGCATTTACAAAACTGCATACACACGGGGACTGGATGTAAAGAAAAGCACAAGCATGCTTATCCCATTATCCTCGATATAAAAGAATAAAATGATAAATAGATAATAAATAAATAAATAAATAAATAAATAAATAACTATCAATGCCCTGGTCAAGCATAAGGGTCAGCCCATGATGGGCACAGCGTTGTAGGAGAAGCCCATCAACGACACGTAAAATCAGATAAAACCCAAAAGTAATGCTATTTGTAGTAATTTGGTGATGCAGTTATGTAGTGGTGCCAATACTGTGGTGATAATGGGGATCATAGATGATAATAATGATGGGAACGGATGATAAAATTGACAAAACTGCATACACACAGGGACTGGATGTAAAAAAAAACAAACCACATGAATGCTAATTCTATTATCCTTGGAAGAAAAGAATTAAAGAAAAAAGAAAGACTTTAACCATAACCATACACGTGTGACAAGTTATGTGATGATGATGATGATTGATTGTGATGTGATGATGATGATGATGATGATGATGATGATGATTGTGATTGTGATGGTGATTGAAACAGTTACAGTGGTGATAGCTGATCACCATGATAAATTATTTGACTGTTGTGATGATGATAACAACCACAGTGATGATGATGGAGAGGTGGTGGGGTGGTGGTGGTGGTGGTGGTGGGTGGTGGTGGGAGGTAGAGGACGTATATAATTCTTGTTGTTGCTGTGTTGTGGTTGTTGTTGACGATGATGATGAGAGTGAAAACAGTTACTGTGCTATGGTAATAGAAGGATAGTAGTAGTCTAGTGGTTGTTGTAGATGTATTAATATCAACAATAGTACGTAGTAGTAGTAGTAGTAGTAGTAGTAGTAGTAGTAGTAGTAGTAGTAGTAGTAGTAGTAGTAGTAGTAGTAGTAGTAGTACTAGTAATAGTAATAGTATAGAAGTACTAGTAGTACTGGTAGTAGCAGCACAATAGTAGTAGTCTAGAGTATCGTGGCAGTAGTATCATCGTAGTAGCCCCAGTAGAAGTAGTAGCATACTACTCTAGTGTAGCAATAGTAGTAGTAGTAGTAGTAGTAGTAGTAGTAGTAGTAGTAGTAGTAGTAGTAGTAGTGTAGTAGTGTAGATATAGTGTAGTAGTAGTAGTAGTAGTAGTAGTAGTAGTAGTAGTAGTAGAGTAGTGGTGGTGGTGGTGTGGTGTAGTAGTATTTTAGTATAGTAGTAGTAGTAGTAGTAGTAGTAGTAGTAGTAGTTAGTATCAAGTCAAGTCAAGTCAAGTCAAGTAAAAGTCAAGTCAAGTCAAAGTCACGTCAAAATTTTATTTCCAGAGGTACATTAAGTAAGCAATAAATTTGCTTTTTTCCATCAAGCCATCTATCTAGTAAACAAATGAATAAAAAAAAAATAAATAACCCCCCCCCCCCCAAAGTAAAAATCAGTTATAAAAAACTAACAAAAAAGAAGCAGCAAGCAAACAAGCAGAGTACAACCAAGAAAACCCCACCCCCAAAAATATTTAGCTACAACATCATAACAACCAAACAAGTTGTAGAAGTGGCAGCAGTAGTAGTAGTAGTAGTAGTAGTCGTAGTCGTAGCAGTAGCAGAAGTAGCAGTAGCAGTAGCAGTAGCATTAATAGCAGTAGCATCAGCAGTAGTAGTAGCAATAATGCTTTAGTATAGTGAGTGAGAAGTAGTAGTAGTAGTAGTAGTAGTAGTAGTAGTAGTAGTAGTAGTAGTAGTAGTAGTAGTAGTAGTAGTACCGTAAAATCCCTAGCATACGCCCCCCCCCCCCCCCCCCCTGTGCACTGATTTAGGGCAAAATTGGGGGGTGGGCGTTTGCTAGAGATCGACCCCTTTGCACAAAGTAATTTGTGTGCTCAACCGTGTAATTGAGTGAATACAAACCCCAAAAGCATGTAAATTAGGTCGTGTGAGTAGAAGTGAAGGAAAATAGAAAAAAGGGACTTTGAGCAAAGAAGGCCAACGAGTTCCATCGCTTTCCGTTGTAGGTCCTTGTTTCCCAATACCCTGCCTTCAGATCTTTCATCTTCCAGATAATGCAGCACACCTTGGTCGACATGTTCAAATCTAACTGCTGGTCCTTTTGACAGTTTCCGTTTTTGTTTGTCTTTTCCGTTCTGCTGTTCAAGTCTGTCTCTGTTTTCACTCCATTCCCTGATCCTCTTCCTATTCACAGAAAATTCACGGGCACACTCCGAAACATTCCCACCTGCTTCGTTATCCAGATACTGGAGGGCTTCCAATTTGAAAGATACAGTGTAAGACTGTCGCGGGAGTGAGGAGAGGGACAAAGAATAAGAAAAAAGGAAAGAAACACGAAAAGGTAAAGAAGGGGAAAAAGATGACTTTTAGAACAGTATGCACAAATCCTAGAGAAAGTGAGCATAGTCTTTTTTTAAAAAAGCAGGGTGGGCGTTTGCTAGGTAGTTACCCCTGTGCACAACTTTTGGCCCAAAGTGGGGGGTGGGCGTTTGCTAGATGGTGGGCTTATGCTAGGGATTTTACGGTAGTAATAGTAGTACTAGTAGTAGTACTAGTAGTAGTACTACTAGTAGTAGTAGAAGTAAGTCAAGTCAAGTTTAAGTCACGTCAAAATTTTATTTCCAGAGGTACATTAAGTAAGCAATAAATTTGCTTTTTTTCATCAAGCCATCTATCTAGTAAACAAATGAATAAATAAAATGAAAAATACCCCCCCCCCCCCCTTAAAAGTAAAAATCAGTTATAAAAAAACTAACAAAAATGAAGCAGCAAGCAAACAAGCAGAGTACGACCAAGAAAACCCCACCCCAAAAAATATTTAGCTACAACATTGTTACAACTCATAACAACAAAACAAGTTGTAGAAGTAGCAGCCGCAGCAGCAGCAGCAGCAGCAGCAGCAGCAGCAGCAGTAGAGTAGCAGTAGCAGTAGTAGTAGTAGTAGTAGTAGTAGTAGTAGTAGTAGTAGTAGTAGTAGTAGTGGTAGTAGTGGTAGTGGTAGTAGTAGTAGTACTAGTAGTAGTAGGTAGTAGTAGTAGTAGTAGTAGTAGTAGTAGTAGTAGTAGTAGTAGTAGTAGTAGTGATACTAACAGTGCACATAATTTTCTTTGTTATGGTCATAATTACTGTCATCAGAAGTAGAAAAGGTAAAGGTGTTGTAACATAACCCATGTGGTGGTAGGGGAGCGAGGCATCAGAGGCCTCAGCTTCTCTAGGGGCCAGCATGTTGAGGGCATAAGTATTTCATGGGAAGAGGACATGCAACAGGATACTTCTGATCCCGGGTTTGTCTGCAATGGGGAAGGTGTATGCAGAGAGAGGGAACTGGGGTTACAATGTGTGGGTGTGTGTGCGTGCGTACGTGCGTGCATGCGTGTGTATGTGTGTGTGTGTGTATGTGTGTGTGTGTATGTGTGTGTGTGTATACGTGCGGCGTGTGTATGTATGTCCTCGACTTTATGTCTCATCACATAAAGTAATATTAGGCGTGTGTGTGTGTGTGGTGTGGTGTGTGTGTGTGTGTGTGTGTGTGTGTGTGTGTGTGTGTGTGTGTGTGTGTGTGTGTGTACAGATGTGTGTATGTGTACATGTGTGTGTATGTGTACAGGTGTGTGTATGTGTATAGGTGTGTGTGTGTATATGTGTATAGGTGTGTGTATGTGCATGCAAATGTGTGTATGTGTGATAGTGTGCCCGCACATGCGTGTGTTTGTATGTGTATGTGTGTGTTTGTGTGTGCGTGTATACATGTGTATCTCTGTCTCTCTGTGTATGAGTGTGTGTGTGGTATACATGTGTATGTTTTTGTGTGAGGGTGGGTGTGGTTGTGTGTATCTGTCTGTCTGTCTGTCTGTCTGTCTGCCTGTCTGTCTGCCTGTGTGTTTCTCCGCTATGTTTCAGGGTGTATGTGTCTGTGTGTCTCTCGTCTGTCTGTGTGTGAGTGAGAGGAAGTGGACAATTTTTGAGAGAAAACATCTAAATATTGAGGTTACAAATGTTCTGCACACAAACGTGTGGTTGGGAGTGGAGAGGGGGAATGTGGGGGGCGGGGTTGGGAGGGCAGGGAAAAGAAAGCGATACAGTACAAGGTTACAAACCAGAGTTTGTCTCAACTGGGGGAGTGGAGCGGTGTGTGTGTGTGTGTGTGTGTGTGTGTGGTGTGTGTGTGTGTGTGTGTGTGTGTGTGTGTGTGTGTGTGTGTGTACTTTCTTCAGTTTAACGTCTGTTCACTCGAAGTGATATTAGACACAAAAAAGAAAGATAAAAGTGTGTCACAGTCAAAGAATGTGTGCGCGCTCACGTATGAGTGTATGTATGTATATGTGTATGCGTGTGTGTATGTGTGTGTATGTGTGTGTGTGTGTGTGTGTGTGTGTGTGTGTGTGTGTGTGTGGGGTGTGTGTGTGTGTGTGTGTGTGAGAGCATAAGTGCGCATGAGTGAACGTGTTTACAAGAATATATATCTAAAGGTATGCATTTGCGAGCCAAGGTGAAAAAAAAAAAAAAATATATATATGTGTGTGTGTGTGTGTTGTGTGTGTGTGTGTGTGTGTGTGTGTGTGTGTGTGTGTGTGCTCGCGAGTGCGCTTGTGAGCGTAGTGTGTTGAGTGTTGTGTGTATAGTTGTATGGTGTGTGTGTGTAGTGTGGTTGTGTGTGTGTATTGTAGGTGATGTGTGGTGTGTGTGTGTGTTTAACGGTGATAAGATAAAGGAAAAAAACAAAATGTAAAAAATCAGCATAAAAGGGGGGGGCATATGACATTTAACAGGTTAAAGCTATGAACAATTACAAATTGCCAACAGGTCTTTTAACTAATCAGTTAATTATCTCCAACATAATTTCATTATTGTCCAATATTTGTTGAAATGACATTTTTGCAATCTTACATACAAGTGTGCTGGAAAAATATGGTCGAAGCACTTCACAATGAAGAATGACATGTTTAGGTGATAAATCAGAACCACATATACATATAATTTGTTTACAGAATTTAGTTCGGAAAGCATCCAAACGAAATCTAAATATCAGGCTTTCCAGTAGTCTGTTATGATAATGACACACTCTGCCACATCTTAATGAATGTCTCCGTGAACAATTCTTTCGTACGTTGTTGAAACTGTTCCACGAAGCTTTTTCCAACAAAGGTATGCCCTCCTGAAGACTGAGTGGAAGGTTTAAATGTGATGTAGCTTCAGAATCCATGTCCATCGCAGCAGCTTTGGCGAACTTGTCTGCTTGTTCGTTACCCTGGATTCCACAGTGTGACGGAATCCAGCAAAAGGCAAGGGTAGTACCTCGTAATGAAAGAAAATGTATGAGATGACAAATTTCAATGATTAGTTCCCCTCTCACCCTAGTGCTAAACAGTTTTAGTGCTTGCAAAACAGATTTAGAATCAATACAGAACAACACCTTAGACATACTGATAGGCAGATCTAATAAAAAATTTAAGGCCATTAGTATAGCTATAAATTCTGCAGTAAAGATAGAAAAATCTGTGCCTATATGATAAGATTTCTTAATTTTCAATGCGGGAACTACAAAAGCAGATCCAGCCTGCCCACTGTCTACTACCGAACCGTCGGTAAAGACTTTAATATAACTAGTATATGTTTCATCAATATGAGCTCTTGCCATGACGGCGACAGCAGGACCTTCGTCTTTTTTGATATCAGAATAATCAATATCAAACTCAGCCCTTTTTAGTTCCCACTTTGGAATTGTGGAGAAAATTGGGCGAGGTGCCATAATTTTCTCATTCATTCCTGAAGATGTGAATATATCAGAGGTATAAGAACTGATTGTAGTCAGTGAGTGTATGGATTTAGCCCTTTTAGGGAAATCTGTATCCGATTTTAAGTGAAGTTCTTTAATATTCGAATTCTGAATAGTAGAACTTCTTAAAACATATTTTGCTGATGCAAGCTTAATTTGTTCTTCAAAAGGTAAGACATTTATTTCTGCATACATTTTTAAAGTTGATGCATGTATAGGAACTCCAATTGCCAACTTGAAAGACTTACTGTCTACACTCTGCATTTTTCTTATTAAGTATTTAGGAGTAGAGAAAAAAATTCTTGTGCATTAGTTAATCTAGAACGAACAAGAGTTGTAGCTACATGAATGAGAGATGATGAATCTTGGCACAGTGCTGCTTGCTCACAATTTTGATGAAATTAAGACTTTTTTCTAGCTTTAGTCAGGACATACTCAATGTGATTATTCCACGTAAGTTTTGTGGTCAGAATTACCCCTAGAAATTTTATCTTTTCTTTGTATTCTAACACAGAATCTCCTATCTTAAAGGCGGGTAGTGTCTGCGGATCATAGCCAGAGTTAAAAGCATCATATGTGATTTGTCTGAGATAGCATTAATCCATTTTCTGTCATAAATTCATTATTTTATTTAACTCATTTTGATAAACCTTTCTAATATAATTAAGAGATTTTACTGGAGTATGCCTTTTCATAGTAACTTTCATCCAAATGCACAGATTGTCTGCAAATTGTACCAATTCAATTTTATTGGATACTGTATTGGAAGGTCATATGTTAAGATATTAAAGAGCATAGGTGCCACTACTGCTCCCTGGGGTATCCCCATATCTATAAATCTTGGATTAGAGTAAGTATTTCCAATTTTTGTTTGAATATATCTATTACTTTAAAAAGTTTTAAGATAATTATACATGCATCCAGACAGACCTATCAGTTTAATTTTATGAAGCAATCGTAAGTGCCATACCTGATCATACGCTTTCCTGATATCAAAGAAAGTAGAAAGAACATTTTTTCTTCTAGCAAATTGATGTTTTACATGGGCGGTAAGTTTAATAAGGTGATCTGTGGTTGATCACTTTTTCTAAAACCTGCTTGGGCTACGGGAATGATGTTCGTTTTTTTCACAGTAATGAATAAGCCTGTTCAATATTATTTTTTCCATCAATTTTCCAACATGGGAAGTCAGTGAGATAGGCCTATAGCTGTTTATATCTGATTTTTGTTTACCTGGTTTACAAATAGGAACAACTATAGACTGTTTCCATAAGGAAGGCATTATTCCCTCTGACCAACATTTTTGAAAATATTTATGAAGAAATCTAACAAAATTTTCAGGAAAGTGTTTTTATCATTTCATTTGAAATAGCATCGAGACCTACAGAAGACTTCTTGGAGCTAAGAGTAGAAATGGCATCCTTTAGTTCTTGAAAAGTGATAGGAGCATTTGTATAGTGTTCTTTATCCTCTGGAGGATCTCTGTAATTTCCCAGTCTAGCTTCATTTTTTCTATAGATTCTGTCTTTTTCAGATAACCCTTCTGAACAACTCGTCTCAGAAACATTTCTGCAAAAGCTTCAGCCTTTTCAAATTGTGTTGGGAATTCTTTGTCTAATTTTATGGGATAATCTGGTAAATTTACACCCTGTTTCATCTCTTTCAGTTTCTTCCAAACTTTATGCTGATCTTTTGAACCTAATATGCCTTCTTTACAAAAAGATGACCAATACTGAAGCTTAGCCTGTGCTATTACTTTGTTACAATAATTTTTTGCCCTTTTCATTTCCATCATTTTTGTAACGTTGTTCCCTATCTTTAAGATAGATATTAAATGCTTTCTTTTTGTTTTGCCTTGCTTTTTCACATGATTCATTCCACCAAATATTACCCAAGTGCTTATTTGACTTTAGTGAACTACATTTTGAAATAATACCAAATTTGTAAAAACTGTTCTATATGCAGCAGATATTGTTGTAGTGTGTGTGTGTGTGTGTGTGTGTGTGTGTGTGTGTGTGTGTGTGTGTGTGGTGTGTGTGTGGGTGTGTGTGTGTGTGTGTGTGTGGTGATAGTGGTGGTGGTACTTGTGTGTGTGTGTGTGTGTGTGTGTGTGTGTGTGTGTGTGTGTGTGTGTGTGTGTGTGTGTGTGTGTGTGTGTGTGTGTGTGTGTGTGTGTGTGTGATTCAGATTCAGATTCAGATTCAGATTCAGAATATTATTGCCATTTAAGTCATGCAGACCTATTTGATACAACAAAACAAACATCAGTTTTAATTATATTTCTGCCCAAAAGATGTCCACTAAAACATGTTGCATTCTACTTTTCTTTGTCTCGTTTTCCATACATTCATTTACATATCTAATGATATCTGCTAGATAGATATCAACTGTGATTATGTCGCTTAACTTATCTATACATTGTTTACATTCTTTGTCTGTGGTTTTAATCTTTAGTAACAAATTGTTTCTAAGTTCATCATATAAGACACATTCATCTAGCAAATGAAATTTGTTTCTATTTTGTCACAGTTTTTACATTTTCTGTCCTCTCTGGGCATATTTTGATGCCTCCCTTTCTCTATCATTAAACTGTGACAACTCATACGAAATTTACAAAAAGTAATTTTATGGGTTTCGTTTTCATAGTTTATTAAATATGGTTCCATTCTGTACTCTTTGGTAGCAAAATCATAAAAAAATAGCTTTGCACACTGTTTCTTCTGGAAGATCCAGAATGTTTTATACATAGCCTCAAGCTTTCTTTGAACAGCATAGCTTAACCCATATACATCAAGAGTAGTTTGGTTTTTTCCACACATGTTTAAATCCAATTGTGTAAAGAATATTTTTTACCGTATTGATCCATGTATTATATGTATTCTTCTGATACAAGTTATCGTATACTATTCTAATATAAGAGTCTGGTTTTGATTCTATCAAATGAATTCAAAAGGATATATCTGGCATATGATTTTCAGGCTCAGTAGATATCTTCTCAATTTACCGAAAGTGGGTAGTACTAATGCCTTTTTATGAACTCCCAGTATTTGTTTACAAAATTTAATATGAAAATGTTTGTACAGAAACTGATTTGATAAGCATGTCTTAAACAATTCATCAATATGAAATTCTGTCTCCCCATGAAAACAAAAAGGAAACCAAACTTCTGCTCCATAAGTTAAAACAGGGGTTATTAATGAGTCAAATAAACGCATTATCATAGTAGTCTTTAAATTCTGTCCGTGAATTGCTCTTTTAAAGGCGTACAATGCTTTGTTTTACTAAATGTTCTTGAGTTGCTTGAAACTTACCATTCTGATGAAAAATGACACCTAGATATTTATATGTTTCTGCTGTTTCAATTACATGTTCTCCACATTTAAAATAAATTGGAATTTTATGAGGTGATTTCGTAAAGACTATTACCTTTGTTTTTGATTTGTTTATCCTTAAACCCCAGTTCCAAATGTACTCTTGCAGTTTATTCAGCTTAGTTTGAAGACCTACTTTGGTAGTAATGCTAGGTCATCAGCATAGAGTAAACAAGGAATTATATCTGTCTATGTGTGTGTGTGTGTGTGTGTGTGTGTGTGTGTGTGTGTGTGTGTTGTGGTGTGTGTGTGTGTGTGTGTGTTGTGTGTGTGTGTGTGTGTGTGTGTGTGTGTGTGTGTGTGTGTGTGTGTGTGTGTGTGTGTGGTTGTGTGTGTGTGTGTGTGTGTGTGTGGCGATAGTGGTGGTTGTACTTTGTATGTGTGTGTGTGTGTGTGTGTGTGTGTGTGTGTGTGTGTGTGTGTGTGTGTGTGTGTGTGTGTATGTGTGTGTGTATGTGTGTGTTGATAGTGGTGGTGGTACTTGTATGTGTGTGTGTGTTTTATGCTTATTTTTATTTTATTCTTTTATATCAAGGATAATGGGATAAGCATTCATGTGCTTTTGTTCATACAGTCCCCGTGTGTATGCAGTTGTGTAAATATTGTCATCTGTTCCCACCGGCACACAATGGCCTACTCGTACGAAAAGCGGAACAGAATTTAACGTGTGTGTGTGTTGGGGGGGGGGGGGGGGGAGATAGTGGTAGTGGTACATGCTCGCGCGCGCGCGTGTGTTCTATGACAATAGTAATTATAATTGTTGTTAAAATAATAGTGATAAAAATAACAGTAATAGTAATAATAAAGAAGAAGAAGAAAAAGAAGAATATATGATGATGATGATGAATGATGATGATGATGATGATGATGATGATCCATCGTTATAAGGGTTTTGTCGTCGTGTTATCTATCATCGCTGCTGCCTGCCTGTATCATTGCTAGCACTGTCATCGTCTTTCTCGTCGTCATGGTTAGCACCACTGGTATTGAACAAAATGCGGACTCGGCAAAAACTCGCTTTCTTGATGATAGCAGTTTTGTTGATGATGTGATAGTGGTGGTGGTGGTGGTGGTGGTGGTGATGGTGGTGGTGGTGGTGGTGATGATGATGATGATGAGGAGAGGAGGAGGAGGAGGAGGAGGAGGAGGAGGAGGAGGAGGAGGAGAGGATAGATGGCTGGCTGGCTGGCTGGCTGGCTGGTGATGGTGCTGATGATGATTACGATGATGATGATGATGATGATGATGATGATGATGATGATGAGATGACGAAGAAGATGAAGACAGATCGTTTTTTCTCGTCACCAGCAGACCAAACGGACCAAAGCCCCTTCCGGCACAGACAGAGGCAACACCACCCCAACGACAGAAGAAGAGGACACCGCAGAGAAACGCAGACTTCGCGAGGTGAACATGCAGCTCTGCGTGCAGCAGCAGGACGCCCTGTTTCCGGACCTCCTGCGCAGGACGCATTTCGTGCCCCCCGTGCACGTCAACACGCTGGATCTGGCCCCTCTCCAGGACCGCCTCTTTCTGAAGCAGATCGAAACCAAGGATGCGGACTTCAGGAACGACAGAGCCCAGCTGACCGTGGAACGCCTGCTGTGGAAGCTGTGTCGCCGGCGTCACTACACAGACGTCATGGTGGCGCTCAGCCAGTTCTCCCTGGACAACTACCTCAACAAACCGCTGCTACTGCCGCAGGAGGGCGCGCAGGGCGGGGGCAGGGGCGGGGTGGGAGTGGGGGTGGGGGCAGGGGCGGGGGTGGGGGTGGGGGCAGGGACAGGAGCAAGAGTAGGGGTGGGGGCAGGGGCAGGAGCAGGAGCAGGGGTGGGAGTGGGGGTAGGGGCAGAGGCGGGGGCAGGGGCGGGGGTGGGGGTGGGGGTAGGGGCGGGAGCGGGGGCAGGCGCGGGGAGGAGCCCCAAGCCAAGCTCCTGTATCTCTCCCCTGAGGACGCCAAGGTCCGAGCGGAGACCGATCTGCTGCTGGTGCTGAAGACTGTCGGCCTGCTGCTGTGGAGGTGGGTAGAGGTGGACATCATCAGGCTCTCCAGGAGTGGTAGTGGTGGGGGGGGGAGGGGGGAGGGGGGGCTGATACAGCCTGGCGGGTCAGTGGTCTAGAGGCAGCGCGCCTAGCTGCCCAGAACGCCCAAAGTCCGGGATCGAAGTGTATGTTGGTTTGCTCTTGGGCCAGAAACTCCCCGCCCTCCCACCTCCATCCATCCACTAGACCATGAGTGATGATCTGGGTGGCAGTCTTTCGGATGAGGATAAACTGAGGTGCCGTGTCTCACATTATTATTTAGTGCATGTATGTAAAAGTATATGTGTATGGGGTGTATGGGGTGCTTAAGGAGAGGTGGTACCTTTGTAAACCTGGCAGTAGCATCCCTCGGGATGGACGGGAGCACTGGTCCTCACTTGGCACTCAACTCTCACTTCTGGGTCCGGGTCCTTAACCCACCCACACCCCGGTAACCGCTTCTACTGGCGGGCGAAACGTTGTGAGGGGCTGGTGCATTCTTAATCACCAGTAGGAGTCTTGGAGAGGAGATGGGCGCCACCAAGCTTCCTCAAGCCCACTGCAAGGACATGATGAGAAAAGCAAAACAGAAACACATGCCGGATCGGTCGAGGCCCGGATCAACAACGACCGCGCTACCCACTGCAAGCCTCCAGGGTGGGAGTGACAAGTGTGCCACTGGAGCAGAACTAACCCTAAAGCTTCCAGCTAAAGGGGTAACCATTGGTACATGGAATGTTAGAACTCTGTACCAAACAGGAAGAGTACAGGAACTCACACATGAATTACAGAGGTATAAATGGGACATCCTAGGGCTTGCGGAAGTCAGATGGACTGGCTTCGGAGAAACAACCACGCAAGACGGCCACAAAATATGGTACAGTGGAGATGAGAAACTACACCAACACGGAGTAGGCTTCATTGTCAGGAAAGAGATTGTGTCAAGCATCATCAACTGCACACCAATATCCAGCAGACTCATCTCAATCAGAGTCTCTGCAAAACCCCAGAATCTCACCATCATCCAAGTGTATGCTCCAACATCTGACTACGATGATGACCAGATAGAAGAATTCTATGAAGAACTTGAAAACGTCATCTCCAAAACGCCCAAAAAAGACATCCTTATTGTGGAAGGCGATTGGAATGCTAAGGTGGGACCTGATGCCTATGACACCTGGGCAGGAACCACAGGACGCTTTGGACTGGGAGAAACAAATGACAGAGGACAGCGGCTGCTGGAATTCGCAAAGAAGCACAAACTAACTCTGGCTAACACACTCCACCCTCACAAGCCATCTAGAACATCAACCTGGCACTCACCAAATGGTCTGATTCATAATCAAATTGACTACATTCTGTCACCCCAAAGATTCAAATCCAGCATAAACAAGGCAAATACAAGAACATTCCCAGGAGCTGACATTGGCAGTGACCACGACCTTGTACTTACCACCATCAGGCTGAAACTGAAAGCAAAACAACAGCCAAAAAGCCCACGCATAAGATTCGACCTGGAAAAACTCAAAGACCCAACAGTGGTTGAGATCTTCCAAGCCAACATTGGAGGAAAGTTCGCCGCACTCACAGCCATTGACAATGATGTGAACACATTAGCCAACAACATCAAAGAAGTGCTAACGACAGCAGCAGAAGAAACATTAGGCAGAAGCAGAACAAAGAAACAACCCTGGGTGACAAATGAGGTTCTTGACCTCTGCGACAAAAGAAGAGAACTTAAGAAGCAAAAGTTCACAAGTCAAGAAGCCAACAACAAGTACATGGATAGCCACAGAGAAGTGAGGAAAAAGATGAGAGAAGCCAAAGAAGCGTGGATAGAAGAACAATGCAACAACATCGAAGATGGAATGGCCAAGGGAAACAGCAAAACAGCTTACAACACTCTGAAAGCACTAACGAAAACCACACAGCCTAAAGCCTCTGTTATTGAAGACAAAGAAGGAAATCTTTTAACGGAAAACAATGCCATCCTCCAGCGCTGGACAGAATACTGTGAGGGATTGTATAACTAC
>CM060333.1:54535654-54551186 GCA_030674155.1 Stramonita haemastoma
CGTGACGTGTCTGACGCCACCCACGTGATGAGCACGTGGTGTAAGAAATGGATCCTGAGGCCAGAAGAGATGAGGTGGTACCGCAGTTCCCAGCGCTTCGTCTGTTTCACAGGTAGCAGCTTTCCTCTTCACTGTCAGTGTCGTCGTCAGCATCATCATCTTGGCTGTTGCTGCTGTTTTGTTGTAGCTGTTGTTGTTGTTGCTGCTGCTGTTGTTGCTGTTGTTGTTGCAACTGTTGTTGTTGCTGTTCTTGATGCTGATGTTCTTGATGCGGATGGTGCTTTTGATGCAGCTGTTGTTGCTGTTGTTGTTGCTGTTGTTGTAGTTGTCGTTGCTGCTGTTGTTGCTGTTGTTGCTGTTATTGTTGTTCCTGCTGTTGCTGTTCTTAATGCTGCTGTTTTGATGCGGATTGTGCTTTTGATGCAGCTGTTGTTGTTGCTGCTGTTGTTGCTGCTGTTGTTACTGCTGTTCTTGTTGCTGATGGTGATATTGATGCTGCTGCTGTTGTTGTTGCTGTTCTTGTTGTTGCTGTTCTTGTTGTTGCTGTTCTTGTTGTTGCTGTTCTTGTTGTTGCTGGTAGTGGTGTTGTTCTTTTGTTTGTCCTTCTTCCTTCTTTCCATGACCATGGTCAGAATCATCGTCATTGTCATCATAGTTTTAGTTCAACAAGGAGGGATGGGGTCAATGGTGAGGGAGGGAGTAAAATGCAGCTTGTCTGGTTGATCGATTGGTTGGCTGGTTGATTGATTGGTTGTCTGGTTGATCGATTGGTTGGCTGGTTGATTGATTGGTTGTCTGGTTGATCGATTGGTTGGCTGGTTGATTGATTGGTTGTCTGGTTGATCGATTGGTTGGCTGGTTGATTGATTGGTTGTCTGGTTGATCGATTGGTTGGCTGGTTGATCGATTGGTTGGCTGGTTGATCGATTGGTTGGCTGGTTGATCGATTGGTTGGCTGGTTGATCGATTGGTTGGCTGGTTGATCGATTGTTTGACTGGTTATTGATTGGTTGGATAGTTGATTGGTTGGCTGGTTGATTGATTGGTTGGCTGGTTGATTGATTGATTGGCTGGCTGATTGATTGGCTGGCTGGTTAATTGATTGGTTGGCTGGCTGATTGATTGGATGGTTGATTGATTGATTGATTGGCTGGATGATTGATTGGCTGGCTGGTTGATTGATTGGTTGGCTGGTTGATTGATTGGCTGGCTGGTTGATTGATTGGATGGGCAGGCTGATTGATTGGCTGGCTGGTTGATTGATTGGCTGGCTGGATGATTGATTGGGTGGCTGGTTGATTGATTGGTTGGCTGACTGATTGACTGGCCGGCTGGTTGACTGATTGGTTGGCTGGTTGATTGATTGGCTGGCTGGTTGATTGATTGGTTGGTTGATTGATTGGCTGGCTGGTTGTTTGGTTGCTTGCTTGCTCACTCACATGCCTGCCTGCTCGATCTTTCAATCAATCAACGCCTCATTCAATCAGTGATTACTCATTCATTCATTCATTCATTCATTCATTCATTCATTCGTTCGTTCGTTCGTTCATTCATTCATTCATTCATTCATTCATTCATTCATTCATTCATTCATTCTCTCACTGATGGATTGATTTGAATCGGTGGATGAATTAGTCCATCGCTAGTTTAATTTAAACGAGCGGCCAATAAATCAATCACTCCTCTTCTCGCGGACGTCTGTGTGAAGGACCCCCGGGCAGCGCCAAGACAATCCTCCTGCAGGTGAAGACCGTGCAGAGGGTCCGCCAACGGAACACCCTGGGGGTGATCCTCCGTGGCCCAGGCCACCTTCCCGGCCACCTCGTCTCCCTCCTCCTGCGCTCCCAGATCGCTGAAGCCGTCCAGGACAAGGCTCCGGCCAGTAGAGTGATTCTGCAAACCGTCGACGCCTGGACAGACCCCGAAAAGCTCGTGAAAGACATGAGACGCAAAGCCAGAAAGATGCATGTTGGAGAGGTGATGTTTCTCGTTGATCAGCTGTGGCTGGAGGTTCCTTCAGAAAAGATCCTGAGTCTGTTGAAGGACACGGCCCGGAGGATGGAAGCGTGCTTGACAGACGCTGAGTCTCTGCTGAGGGCAACGGCTTCCCAGCCTGAGCTGGGTTCAGGCGAAGGCTTCACACCTCCTCCACAAGACCTGTCCGAATCAGAGAGAGGGTCTGAAGCACCTGCTGGGGCATCTGCCGAGCAGGACCCAGGACAAGGCACTCCGGGAGACACCACGCGTGCCGGGGTGCTGCAAGCATTGGAGAATATCAGGCAGTGGCTGGAGAGTCTTCGTGATGCTCGTCCTGTTGCCCGGGACGTCTTGACACAGGAGTGTCTGTCTGGTGAAACAAAGCTGGTGTCCCTCGTGGAGAAACTGCAGAACATCCTGCAGGAAAAAGGTGAGGGATGGTGTGGATGTGTGGTGTGTGTGTGTGTGTGTAGGAGTAAAGGGAGGGGGTGGGGGCAAGTTTGTTTGTGTGTGTGTGTGTGTGTGTGTGTGTGTGTGTGTGTGTGTGTGTGTGTGTGTGTGTGTGTGTGTGTGTGTGTGCGTTTTGCTTTCACGTACGTATCTCCCTGTCATACGTATCCCGTTTGGCCAAAGTGGTCAGACTACCCAGGTTCGATTCCCATTCGAGGGTGCTATATTTTTCTCCTGGCGTTAACATCAGTGCTGAATCCACTTTCTCTAAAAGTGCTTCGGACGAGACTATAAACCGAGGCCCCGTGTGCAAACGCAAGCAGAACATCTTGCGCACATGTTCAATCCTGTTCCGCTTTTCCTAAGAGTAGGCCAATGTGTACTGCTGGGAACACAAGACATTTACAAAACTACATACACACAGGGACTGGATGTAAAAAAGCACATGAGTGCTTATTCCATTATCCTCGATATAAAAGAATTAATAATGATGATGATGATGATGATGATGATGATGATGACAATGATAATAATAATAATAATAATAATAATAATAATAATAATAATAATAATAATAATAATGGTGATGGTGATGGTGATGGTGATGATGATGATGATGATGATGATAATAATAATAATAATAATAATAATAATAATAATAATAATAATAATAGAAAAATAATGATAATAATAATGATCTGCTTCTTGCTTTCAGGGGAATGGTCCCCAGCAAAGGAACCGACCCTGTCACGTCAGCTGCGGGAGAAGGTGGCGGAGGTTGAGTTAGGTGTGAAGATGGTGATGTCATGGATGGCGTCACCAGTGCTTTACCGGGTCCTGCAGGAGGCCACACGTCATGCTGACGTCACGGCGTGGTGTACAGGGTTGTGGCCGGTCTCTGGTCCTGAGGGCTATGAGCTGGCTCAGCTGACTGACGGAATCAGGTCAGCAACTTTGCTCTGCTTCCTGCCTCCTCTCTCTTTTCCTGTTGCTGTCTGTTCTCTTCTTGCTTCTTCTCTTCTTCTTTCCGTTGCTGTCTGTCTTCTCTTCCTTCTTTTCCTGTTGCTGTCTGTCTTCTCTTCCTTCTTTTCCTGTTGTTGTCTGTCTTCTCTTCCTTCTTTTCCTGTTGTCTGTCTTCTCTTCCTTCTTTTCCTGTTGTGTCTGTCTTCTCTTCCTTCTTTTCCTGTTGTTGTCTGTCTTCTCTTCCTTCTTTTCCTGTTGTTGTCTGTCTTCTCTTCCTTCTTTTCCTGTTGTTGTCTGTCTTCTCTTCCTTCTTTTCCTGTTGTTGTCTGTCTTCTCTTCCTTCTCCTGTTGTTGTCTGTCTTCTCTTCCTTCTTTCCTGTTGTCTGTCTTCTCTTCCTTCTTTTCCTGTTGTTGTTTCTTCTCTTCCTTCTTTTCCTGTTGTCTGTCTTCTCTTCCTTCTTCCTGTTGTTGTCTGTCTTCTCTTCCTTCTTTTCCTGTTGTTGTCTGTCTTCTCTTCCTTCTTTTCCTGTTGTTGTCTGTCTTCTCTTCCTTCTTTTCCTGTTGTTGTCTGTCTTCTCTTCCTTTTTTCCTGTTGTTGTCTGTCTTCTCTTCTCTTTTCCTGTTGTTGTCTGTCTTCTCTTCCTTTCCTGTTGTTGTCTTCTGTCTTTTCCGTTTCTTCTTCCTTCTTCTCTGTTGTTGTCTGTCTTCTCTTCCTCTTTTCTCCTGTTGTTGTCTGTCTTCTCTTCCTTCTGTTGTCGCTCCTTTTTGTCTGTCTTCTCTTCCTTCTTTTCCTGTTGTCTGTCTTCTCTTCCTTCTTTTCCTGTTGTCTGTCTTCTCTTCCTTCTTTTCCTGTTGTCTGTCTTCTCTTCCTTCTTTTCCTGTTGTTGTCTTCTCTTCCTTCTTTCCTGTTGTTGTCTGTCTTCTCTCCTTCTCCTGTTGATGCTTATCTTCTGTTTCTCTTATTGTTACTGCTTGCCCCTGGGGTTTTTTCATGTTGCTGTGTTCATTTTGTTTCTCCTGCTGTTGCTGCGTGGAAAATGGTATGTTTCATTTACTGCAAATGGATTATATATGTGGTTGTATTTTGCTGCCTCATCTTGTGTGATGTTCCCCTCCCTGCTGTTGTCACGCCGCACGTTTTAATCTCCCGGCACAGCCATACCAAGGTTTGTTATGTTGCATTCTCGGGGTCAGAAGTCCACAGGGAGCTCATCAATATTAGGCCGCTGCAGGGCAACCAGCCAGAGGGGCCCTGCACTGCTGCTGGGTCACTTAAGTGGTGTTCAGTGGTGCCTATTCTGAGCTAACATAAGCAGGACACCACCTACTAAGCCCCCTACTAACGACAATATTAGCTCAGTCGTGGAGCCAGACTGAGTGAGTCACCAACCTGAGGTGGCGACCACCACCACGTCCCTCCAGCAACCTCACATCCCTGTCGAACTTCCAACCCCAAAGGCTTTGACACAACTCACCACAGGCACAGAAGGGTATGGGGAAACCGAACCGGAGGTCACCATGAGATCAGAGCAACCGGGGCCACGGAATCAGAGGCAGTTTGTTTTTTCATTGCATGATGATCGATGACAATGAGGATGATGTAGTGATGCTGCTATGGATGTGCATTTGCTTTAAGACTACTTGACAGGGTTGTTTTCTACGCTTACTGTCATGATATATCCCGGCGTCAACCAGGCCTGAGAGATACAGACACCTGCAGTGTTGGTCAGGTAGTTTGAGCAACACTCTCAAACTCGCATCGGTAAAGTGGATGAAGCTCCACTGTGTGGTCCCAGTCTCCCCACTGAGCCCACAGCACACTCATTTTGGATAGGAGCCGACCGGAGCCCGAAAAATCCCTATGACTCATAGAATTCGAGCCCACGACCTTCCAGCCTGAAATCCAAGGCTCTAACCACTGCATTATGACAGCTGGTGCAAATGGGTATATATTATTTACTGTAAATGGATATATCTTATTTTCTGCAAATGGGTCAATTGTATTGACTGCAAATGGATGTATCATCTCATTGCCTACAGTACAGGTATGGGGTTTTTTCACAACATCAGGTCCATTTCATTCACTACATCCATCACAGGTAGGTTTTCTGATCATTGCAGGTAGGTTTTGTGATCATTGCAGGTAGGTTTTCTTCACTACATACAGGTCCATATCATTCACTACGTCCACTACAGGCATATTTCCTCTCACTACATGCAGGTCCAGCCATGTTATTCTCTACACACTGACATCATTCATTTCACCCAGGCGAAGGTCTGGTGTGTCAGCAAGGCCAATCCTGACTCACCGCCATCTGTCCATGTTCCAACCCACCAGGTGTCCCTGCTACATCCAACGACTCCTGGAGCTGATCCAGCCACAGCCCCGGCCCCAGGGCAGCACACAGCACACCTACCAGCACACCAGCACCCTCTCCAACCCCCCTCTGGCGGCGGAGGCCCCGCCCTCCTGCATGGTGACTCCCATCAACCACGGGCTGCACGTGCAGCAGGGGGCTTCTCTCCCCTGTGTCAGTAGTTGTGTCCCTTGCGCGGTGAAGCTGGCCACTTTGCTGCAGACGACGCTGCGTATCGGTGAGTAGTGAGTGCCTGGGAGTGCTGAACTCTGCTCTTCTCTTTTTTTCTCTTCTCTTCTCTTCTCTCCTATTCTCTTCTTTTCTCCTCCCTTCTCTCCTCTCCTCTCCTCTCCCCTCCCCTCCCCCTCCCCTCCCCCTCCCCTCCCCTCCCCTCCTCTTCTCTTCTCTTCTCTTCTCTTCTCTTCTCTTCTCTTCTCTTCTCTTCTCTTCTCTTCTCTTCTCTTCTCTTGGCTGCCTGCCTACCTGTCTGCCTCCCCCATCCCCACTCCCTTGCTTCTCTCTCTCCCTCTCTGTTTTTCCTTTCTTCTTTTTCTTTTTTTTCTTTCTCTTTCTCCATTCCCAATACAAATTATCCTTCAATTTTTCTCTCGTGCTCTTTTCCTTCAATTTTTTTTAACAAGATCTCCATTTTGACATAACTTTCTATGATGTTACGATTGTTTATGTTATTTTTCTGTTTTTTTGTGTGTTTTCATTAATTTGCTGTTTATTTCTTTTCATTGTTATGATTTTCTTTGATTGAGGGCTGGATGTAAAAAAGCCATTATGTGTGCTTATTCTTTTCCCTTAATAAAAGTTTCAAAGTTTCTTCTCTATGATGGTGACACTGACCTCGTGTTGATGACTAGGCCGTGACTCCGGGCTGAAGTACGGTGACGTGCTGATGGTGGTTGAGGCTCCGCTGCCCATCAATCCTGACTGTGCCCTGCTGCAGGAACTGAGGAAACGGGAGATCCCCGTCAGCCTCGCGGTCAGCGGAACTGAGGCCCTGTCTGCAGATGACCTCCTGGTCACACACACCTGCAGTGCGCTCGGTTTGGAGAGAGCTGTCGTCGTCTTTGTTCCCGATATTCGGCACTGTGGTGGTGGTGGTGGTGGTGGTGGTGGTGCTGCTGCTGCTGCTGGTGAAGATGGTGGTGATGGGTATCAGGATTCTCTCGGGGATGCTAACAAGATGGGACTGTGGTTTGCTGCTTCCTGTACTTTGGGAAACCTCGTTGTTTTTCATGTTTGACATGGTTTGAATCTGTGATCGGTTTGATCGGAGATTGTAAAAATCCCCACCCCTAAATCACCAGATGTCGCTAGGATTGGAAC
The DNA here is from genome assembly GCA_030674155.1 of Stramonita haemastoma. Classification (NCBI taxonomy): domain Eukaryota; kingdom Metazoa; phylum Mollusca; class Gastropoda; order Neogastropoda; family Muricidae; genus Stramonita; species Stramonita haemastoma. The sequence continues at coordinate 54,542,740 of CM060333.1, forward strand.
CCAGGACTTCATGGACCCATGGGATTGAAGTCAAAAAGTCCTAACCACTCGACCAAAGCGTCCGTCCAGTGTCTGCTATGTGACAGTATTGCCTCTGTTGAGGGATGGACACCTCAGGCCGCATCATGCTCTTTAGCTTCTGTGCTCTCCGGAACACGATTCTGTGATTCTGGTAGCTGAGATCCAACAAATCTAGCTCTGTTCTTGAGACATGTTTATATTGATGTGCACATGTTTCTTACTATCACTACAATGTGCTTGAGACATGTGTGTATGGATGTGCACATGTCTCTTACTTTTACATCAGTGTCCTTGATACATATTTATATGGATATGCACACGTTTATTACTATCGCTACAATGTCCTTGATACATATTTATATGGATATGCATATGTTTCTTACTTTACATCAGTGTCCTTGATACATATCTATATGGATATGCACATGTTTATTACTGCTGCTTCAGACTGCTCAAATCAATGAAATAGGCAGTCAAGGAACACAAGAGCGCTGTTTTCTTCTGCTGATCTCTTCTTTCTTCCTTGGAGAGAATAGTAAAACACGGGTTCAAGCTCAAAGCCAAACCTGGCGGTTTGGCCCCGAATCTTGAACCCGTGTTTTACTATTCTCTTATGTAGCCACACACAAAAAAAACATCAATATGTAAGGCAAACTCGGCCGGGCAGCAAATCAGATCGATAACACAGTGCCAGCCTGGAAGTATAGCTGGTGCGCAAAACCTATTGATTTATATTGCAGGCAGGCTTATTCCCGCCTTACACAAAAACATGTCTAGACATGTTTCCTACGATTCTCCAATCACAAGACTAGATAGAATCAGCTGATTAGCAACAGTTACGTCACGTCCGCCCAGCACTTGGTGTTGTTAGCAACTGACGTCTCATTTCACATTGGAGGGTTGTGCTGTGCAGACGTGTGTGAGAGAAGTGTTTTGCCTGTAAATATGTCTCAAACATACATGTCTCAAGATAGTATTTCGTCAGGATCAGATCTTTTTGAAGATAGTAGTGATATCACAATGGAACTTTCAGAGTATATGGCTAAATCTAATAATTTGATTAAAGAGATGGCACAAAAAAAAGCTAAAGGCAGTCGGCAAGCAACTCAACTAGCTACAACTTTTCAACAAGCTCAGGAAATTCCTCTTCCGCCACCAACACCATCAGAATTTTGGACAGACGAAGAGAAGAAAGCTTTGTTAGAGAATCGGAAGTATTTTGAAGAAATGGTACAAATTGTAGATAAAGCTGTAAAAGAAGGGCCGATAGAATTACCTAAAAAGCCGAAAAGAAAGATTGAGCAGTTGTTTAAAGAAAAAACAGGAGTAAAGAAAAACAGAAATGATCTCACAACTCCACAGGCATTACACAATTATCTGATTTCTAATAAAGCTGATATAAAAACAGCGATTTTCAGAGAAGCTTTTTCTGATAAATTATTTGAAAACCCACCAAATGAAGACGAAATGGTAAAAAGATTAAAAAAAGGAGTGAGAAATTTAGCTAGACAAGATGCGCAGACTATGATGATTTACATTCAATTTGGCAGCTTTTTAAATCTGTGTAAAAACTGGCAGGAGAAGGAGAGGAAAGAAGGGAGAATAAAAGAAACTTGGGCTGACTGGCTGAAAGCAAAAACAGGCTATTCTGATGTTCATGCACGGAAATTACGAGCCGTTGCAGGTGTTCTTTATGAATATCCTGGATTTTTTGCTGTTGGTCTCCCCTTTCGTTTTATTTACAGCAAGCTAAATGACATTAAGAGCATGCTGCAAGTGCCAGAATTTGCTTCCATCTGGAAAGAAGATCCCCATGTACCAGAAACAAGCCGGCTCCAAAATTCACAAGGACTCTAGGATTCTAAAAATAGTACCGTTCACGCGTGATCGGTAGGTCTTCCAGACAAACCAGCTTCGACAGATAGGATTCTAAAAATAGTACCGTTCACGCGTGATCGGTAGGTCTTCCAGACAAGCCAGCTCCGACAGATAGGATTCTAAAAATAGTACCGTTCACGCGTGAACAGTAGGTCTTGCTGGTAAACACTTCTCCAGAAAACAAGTTGTGCCATGACTTTGTAAATAGTGTATATAAATTGTGTGTGTGTGTGTGTGTTTTTAGCTCGCTTCGCCACTTTGCTTAACAGTCTGCCTGCTTCGCTTCGCTTCGCTTCGCTTCGCTTCACCGCCCTGCTTCAATATTTAGGCTGCCTATTCAGGCGGCCACAAAGCAGCACTTCGTTCAATTGACTTGTTTATTGAATCAAGCTTTGACAAGTGCTCTCTGTGGCTGCATTGAAAACTCAACAAAAGCCTATCCTCACCTGTCAGCGATCCTGTCGAGAATTCACCAAAAGAATTACTTAGCGCTGGGCTTATTCAAAGATAATGCACAAAGACACCTACCCCACTTCCCTTAAAAAAAAAAAAAAAAAAAAAAAAAAAAAAAAAAAAAAAAAAAAAAAAAAACTCTCCCCTAACCCATGCACCGGCCCTTTCCCACTGCATTCAGAACAAGTTATTTTCAAAACTTAGCAAGTTGTTTATAGGTTCCTATCAAGTTATACAAGTCTGAATAGTTTTGATTAGTTTCAGACAGATTAAAAATGTTATTAGATAGTTTTGGAATAATAGTTACACATGTTAAGTTCTTTTTAAAAACTGTAAGAATCCAATCCTAAGTTACTTTTAAGAAGTTAGTAATAACAACTTATCAAGTTATTAATAAGTATCTTATCAAGTTCTACAATAACTACTTACCTAATACTTATCAAGTTATTAATAAGTATCTTATCAAGTTCTACAATAACTACTTACCTAATACTTATCAAGTTATTAATAAGTATCTAATCAAGTTCTACAATAACTACTTGCCTAATACTTAACACGTTATTAATAAGTATCTAATCAAGTTCTACAATAACTACTTGCTTAATATTATTGCATTAAAAATGGGTCATTCTGAAGTTTTAAGCATGTTAATGGTTTTTCTTCTTCTTTTACTTCTGTCTTTGTTTCTTTTTTATGCAGTTGTTCTGGCTTTGCTGGCTTTGCTGGCTTATATTCTTTATATAAATTGTAAGCCAGATAACCACCAACACCAACCATGACAAACCCCATTGCCTTATAAGACATTTGACTGTCTTCTTTTGTAACTTCTTTTTTGTTTTCTTTTGGAAGTAATGGCTCTGCTGCCTCATTATTCTTAGACAACAGTTTTTGTTTGGTTTGTTCATTAATTTTTTTTAGTCGATTCCACTCAGCTAATCTTTTACCAGCCACAACTCGCCCAGGATGTTTAGTTACTGTGGAAACTTGGGGGATCGCTTGTGGAGTCACTTGACTCTCCAAGTGACTTGACTCTCTTGTCACTTGACTCTCCAGTGTTGGTTGACTCTTCTCTTGGTTGCTCATTTTTTATACAACTAAAATCTATATGATTAAAAGTAATCAGTCCCATAGCTAATGGGGCTAAGAACGTTCCAAATCTATAGTACAGATCACACCCAACAGATTCTAAAGACTTTGTTAGAATGGGGTCCTGCGCCAAATCATATATGAAGTCTTGTTCTGAATCAACAGGAGCAAAACGACTTACTAACTTTACGTATAAACTTAAAACTGTTTGACCAACGCTTTTTACCATTCTTGATCCTAACTGTGCTTCATATCTGTTGTAATATTTTTCAATATCTTGCACTGACATTTGTTGAATCTTATCCAAACTAAACTCTGTTCCTAGGTACTGTTTTGTTTTTCCACAGGCAGCAAGAGAATATAATCTTTCTTTTTTAGTAAGCAGTGCTTGCTCATCAGTAACTGTAATCTCAGGAACACTGGCACATTGTAGCAGATCATCACAATTCATTTTTTTATTTACTTTAAAAAAAAAAGAAATCTAAAAATGAGTGCTGAAAAAACTGTTGTAAACCTTATCTACCATTCTGCTGTGATTGGGGGATTAAGTATTGGTTACACAATGCTCGGTAAAAGTTTATTCAGAATAAAAGCGGCAGACCTAGGAAAACTAGATTTTGAAGACTCTGCAAAATTGGTTGCTGTAATAACAGCTTCAATTGCAACAAAAGACTTTTTAGTCAAACAGGGAATAATTCCAGAAAATATTAATATGTAAAAAATGGCTTCTCTTGTTATGATGGTTGGCGGTGCTGTGGTTAATGCATTAGCATTCTCAGGCAGCAATTATATGTTTAGTAAACTGCGAAACGATGAAGAGAGACAAAGACATAACAAAGCAATGGAACAACTGGCAGCAGCACAGGACGCCTATGATAAACAAAGACTTGCACAGTTAGATTTTATTAATGAAAGACTTAAACAACAAGGACATGCTGCATATACATTTAAGAACGTGGACAATGCTATCAAAGAATACTATTTAGTGACAGGTGAAAAACTGCAACAATCTGCCCCTCCAAAGTTATCAGACTTTTACCAACTAACAGAAAAACAAAAAGGGGGAGAAATAGCCTTTATTGTAATTGGCATGACTGTTGTGTATTTTATAGCCCAAAAGATTGGTTAGTATTAAAAAATGGACACTAAGCTAGCTAAAATTTATTATTCACCCAAAGGTTACTGGAAGGGTCTAACAGCTATTACAAAGCTTAGTGAAGCTGCAGGTGTTAGTGAATCCACGGCAAAGGCATGGCTGTCCAAACAAGCAGTATGGCAAATATACTTGCCAGCACCCAAACGAATAAAACGACCCCACTTTGTTAACACAATACCAAACGACACACATCAAATGGACCTTTTATATTTGCCTCACGACACAATAAGAAGAAAGAGATTTAAATATGCGCTTACTGTTATTGATCTGGCATCAAGATACAAAGATGCAGAACCATTAACACAGAAGAGCGCCATTGCTGTTGCTGTTGCTCTACAAGAAATTTACAGTCGTGGTCCACTGACTTATCCTCGTATGGTTCAAGTTGATGATGGAAAGGAATTTAAAGGACAAGTTAGTCAACTGCTGTTAAAACACAGAGTTGTTATTAAAAGAGGCATTCCAGGCGTTCACAGATCACAGGCTTTAGTGGAAAACTTCAACAAGCAGTTGTCTGAACGGCTGTTCTCATATCAGTACCATAGAGAAATTCTAGACAATGCTCGTAACACTGACTGGGTTAGAAGACTTTCCTCAGTACTGCGTGCTATGAATGATGAAGAATCAAAGGCCACAGGATTAAAACCCATCAAAGCAATTAAACTCAAATCGATTGGTATCAGCCAACATTCAACAACTGACAAACTAATACCATTTGGAGTGAAAGTAAGGCACCTGTACGCACCAGGTGAGGCAGAAGGTGACAGCCGAAGAAGAGCAACTGACCCTATCTGGAGCATGGATACCTATGAAATTAAAACAGTTATAAGAATGAATCCCCCTGTGTATTATTTAAGAGAAACACCTACATCAAAACGACCAGCGCCAAAAAGAGCATTTGTAAAGGAAGAACTCCAAATAATCCCGCCAGTTAGTTAATTTGTGTATACGTTTGTGTGTTTAAAATGGAAGCTCAGACAACTAGTCCTGTTATTACTTATGTTTTCATTACAGGTGATAATCGCATGCGCATTGTTTTTCCTGAATGGCAAAATAAATATGCTGGTGTTCACTTAGAAAGCTCTGATAAAGAATTACTATTAAAAGAACGAGAGTATGACCGTGACACCATGTTACAAATGTTTGTTCAACAGTTTACAGTTCATGAATTAAATGGGAAGACCGTAATAAAACCATTTACACCAGACCATTTCGATGATCTAGAAACCCATGAAAACAATATGTTAGAATATTTATTTAATAACAAAAAAAGCGATTCATGCTGTTTTAATATTTGAAGACTAAAAAAAAAAAAAAAAAATGTAAAGCTATTTTAATAATAAAAAGGTGCTGTTTTTATATATAAGAGTAAATAAATGTAAGCTATTTATTTTTTTGTTTTGCAATGACCAATTGCATATGACCACTCTGGGTGTACAAACACGCGCTTTGTGTTGTTAGAATCTAATGACTTCTTTGTTACAACAGTTGTGTTGATCTGATGCAATTCAGACCTTAGTTTTACATTGTCATGATGAAACACTTTAGAATTAAAGAGTGCTTCTTTATAGTTGTCGTGTGATATAGCCATCTTAACTACAGGTTTGCTGATCCCTTTTGCTTTTTTAATAACACTGGTTTGACTAGCGACACTATACATTTTTGCTCTCAAACCAACATACTCTTTTATTCTAGTTCCATTCATTTCATCTTTCATCTTACCAATAACCTTTTTATTTACAACTGAATGTAAAGGACTGTCTTTAGGGTAATCACATGTGTCATACCAACTGTCTGATCCCTTAGCTACTTCTGTCTCCATGTCTTTATAAAAGTCTTTAGTCGGAATGTCCAGAATAAACGAGTCAGTGTCCGTGTACAGGACTCTAGACTCTGGATACAATGGTTTAAAGTAGTCATAGAGAAATTCTAACATTAACAGCTTAGACAACTCTAACACAGTAAACCCAATAAACACTGGCTTGTCTAAGATTACCCGAAGCTTCTTCATCATAATGCCGTACAAAGAATCATGAAATTTTCTGAAGTTCTGGTACTGTGGTTTTGATGTCAACTTAATAGCTTGGTTCTCTTCAGTTACCAGTCTGACGTCTTTACGTTTGTGGGGGTTCTCCATTGTCTTTCCAAAACAGCTGTTGTTCATTAACTTAAAGAAGTCCTTCTCTGAAGTATCAGTTGCCTTAGTTCTAAGCTCTGTGTTCTTCATAATATATGGTTTCATGAACTGCCCTTGATCAAACCAAATCATGCGGTGAACGGCTGTAAGGCAGAGTCCATGTCTTAGGTAAAACTGGAGTAGTCTGTAATGACAGACATACTTTTTTTTGTTTAACAGATTTGGCACAAGCTTAGGTGGTTCAGCTCCTATCTTCTTTCTTTCTGCTGCTAATGGATAATCGTTATGCTGGTCATGAAGTTCAATTGGATATTCTAAGTCTACTTCTGCAATCAACCCCAATGGCTGATCAGGGGACATTGTGTGCAAGGTGTTCAGAAATTCATTTACATCAAATGGGCCTGGTAACATTTTAAAATTGCGTAAAGGAAGTGACTGACACATAGCCCAACCATATAGGTTATTAGCGTCTAAATACATAATATAGTTGGATGGTTTATTAGGATCATAGTCATCTAAATATTTGTTGTTAGCTTTACAGTAACTATGTGATGCCATGCTGATTCCACCACGCAGTCCATTCTCAATCATTTGGAGCATGGACAGGTCAGACAGCAGGTCGATCTTTACACCTGTAAACTTTAAGAACGCATCCCAACTCATGCCAGGTGCAGAAATGTAATGAGAGGGATCCAGACTATAATGTTTTTTGCATGTTTTTCTGTAGTTCTCAAAGACATCTGCTAACAAACAAACGTCAGCCATTAAGTAGTTGTCATGGTAATCTGCCATGGTCTTACACTTTAATTTTTCCCATGCTGCCTTTGCATGTTGGAAATCAGAGTCACTAATGTCTTTACCTTTTAGACTACTAAAAAATGCGCCTTTAGGTGGTAGGGCGTCTTCATCAAACCTATTCCAACTGTTCATATACTCATAAGGATAAACGCCTTTACGCACTAGAGATGGATCAAAGTATTTTTCTGTAATAGGACAACAGCTCAGTGATGCAGCCAAGGATTCTAATGTACCCATCATGTGCTGAGCTGAATCATAGAAGGATAAATAATTCAGAGTGAACGTCATGTACTTTTCCGAAGACTGGGCAATACAACTAACCTTTTCATCAGTTACGGCCTGTAAAATAAGATGGGAATCATACCCACGTAAGTTATGGAAGAAGATGGGTAATTTCCAATTCTTTGGATCAAACTTAAGCTGCAGGTTACAATTAGAATGTGCTGCTCCCCTAAACTTACCACTGATGTGATCATGATCTCTTACAGTTGGGTTGTCTTCTGTGTTTTCTAATGTATGGCCGCAGATCCAACAATGTCTTGCTAAATTATATTGTTCTTGATCTTCGGTAGTCATAATAATTTCAGAAAGGTTGAGTCGATTAGATAAGTCAGCACGTAATTTTTTCATTTGTTTTAAGAAGTGTTTTGCTGCATCAGGCCCTCTATATAGCTGTGGTATTGTGTGTTCGCCATCTGACCTAACAACAATAAAAGCGTATGAACAGATTTGATGATTATTAACTACAGCAGTTTTAGGTAATGTTTTTGGCTTAGGTCCTTGGTATGGAACTATAATAGATTCGAAGTCAGCATAAACAACGTAAGGATTGGGCTGTAATTTTTTCCAGTTCTTAAAGCTTACTGTGCTACCAGGTTTTGGAGTAATAAGTTTTGTAATACAGTCAGTAGAGCTCTT
>CM060333.1:54551286-54566286 GCA_030674155.1 Stramonita haemastoma
GAGATCTGGTTTTTTTTTTTTTTTTTAATAATTACTTATCCATGATAGGGAGTGAGTTAACTTTGGGAGGGCCCGGTGGCGGATAGACAGAAAGATGTTGGGAAAATGATGATAATTATTTTTTATTGAGGGGTGGTGGATGGATGGGTAGATGGGTTGGGGGTGGGTGAATGGATGGGGGGAGGTAAAAGGATGGATGGAGGGATGGATGGATGGAGGATGGATGGATGGAGGATGGAGGGGAGGATGGTGGAGGGATTTGATTATCGTGGAAAAAGTGACTGAGATAGATTCGGATTGGGGGCAGGAAAAGAAAGACAGACAGAAGGACAGACAGATTGATTTAATTTGTTTGTTTTGTTTTGATTTATTCTTTTATATCGACGAAAGGGGTAAGCACTCTTGTGTTTTTTTACATTCGTTCCGTGTGTATGCAGTTTTGAAAAGTGTCTCTGTTCCCATGGCAGTGATCTGGTGGTTGTGGCATGTTGCGTTGTTTGCAGTGATTTTGGATTGTGGCACTGTTCAGTATTTTGTGGTTGTGGCACTGTTGCAGATTGTGTGGCTCCTGTCCACAGTGAAGGCAAGGAAGGATGGTAAGGATATTTACGAGGCACGGAGTGTCTGACGCACCCCGTATGGCCGTTGGTTTTTAAAAAAATGGTCCGGGCCAGAGGATGAGGTGGTACCGAATTCCAGCGCGTCGTTGTTTCAAGGTGCGTTTCCTCTCCTGTCAGTGTGTTCAGCTTTTCTCTTTGGGGTTGTGTGTTTTGTTGTAGCTGTTGTTGTTGTTGCTGCTGCTGTTGTTGCTGGTTGTTGAACTGTTGTTGTTGTGTTCTTTGTGATGTTCTTGTGCGGATGGTGCTTTTGATGCAGTGTTGTTGTGTTGTTGTTGCTGTTGTTGTGTTGGGCGTTGCTGCTGTTGTTGTGTTGTTTCTGTTTTTGTTGTTCCTGTGTTGCTGTTCTTAATGTGCTGTTTTGATGCGGATTGTGTTTTTTGAGCAGCTGTTGTTTTTGCTGTGTTTTTTTGCTGCTGTTCTTGCTGCTGTTCTTGTGTGATGGGGATATTGATGCTGCTGCTGTTGTTGCTGTTCTTTTTGTTGCGTTTTTGTTGTGTGTTCTTGTTGCTGTGGTAGTTTGGGGTTGTTCTTTTTGTTTGTCCTTTCCTTCTTTCCATGACCATGGTCAGAAATCTCGTCATTGCCATTTTGGTTTTTAGTTAAAAAAGGGGGATGGGGTCAATGGGGAGTGAGGGAGTAAAATGCAGCTTGTCTGGTTGATGATTTGGTGGTGGTTGTCGATTGGTTGGGCTTGACTGGCTGATTGATTGGTTGATGGTGATTGATTGGTTGGCTGGTTGTTGATTGGTTGGTGGTTGATCGATTGGTTGGTGGTTGATTGATTGATTGGTGGTTGATTGATTGGCTGGCTGGCTGATTGATTGGCTGATGGTTGTTGATTGGTGGTTGATTGTTTGGTTGGCCGGTTGTTGATTGGTTGGCTGGTTGATTGATTGGCTGGTGGTTGATTGATTGATTGATTGGCGGTTGATTGATTGGTGGTGGTTGTTTGATTGATTGGGTGGCTGATTGATTGGCGGGGTTGATTGATGGGTTGGTTTGGCTGGTTGATTGGTTGGTGGTTGATTATTGGTGGTTTATTGTTGGTTGGCTGGTTGATTGATTGGTTGGCTGGCTGATTATTGGTTGGCTGGCTGTTGATAGGTGGGGTTGATTGGTTGTTTGCTTGCCCAATCCTTGCTTCCTGCCTGCTCGATTTTTTTAAAATCAATAACGCCCCATTAATCAGTGATTACTATTCATTCATTATTCTTCATTCATTCATTCTTCTCTCCCTGATGGATTGATTTGAATCGGTGGATGAATTAGTCCATCGTAGTTTAATTTAAAACGAGTGGGCCAATCCATCAAATCCTCTTCTCGCGGACTTTCGTTTGAAGGACCCCCGGGCAGCGCAAGGACAATCCCCCGGGCAGGTGAAGACCTGCGGGGTCCGCCAAGGGAACACCCTGGGGGTGATCCTCCGTGGCCCAGGCACCTTCCCGGCACCTCGTTCCCCCCTCCTGCGCTCCCAGATCGCTGAAGCCGCCGGAAAGGCTCCGGCCGGGTAGAGTGATTCGCGAAACGTCACGCCGGGACAGACCCCGAAAAGCTCGTGAAAGACATGAGACGCAAAGCCAGAAAGATGCATGTTGGGAGGTGATGTTTCTTGTTGATCAGCTGTGGCTGGACGTTCCTTCAGAAAAGATCCTGAGTCTGTTGAAGGAACGGCCCGGAGGATGGAAGCGTGCTTAACGACGCTGAGTCTCTGCTGAGGGCAACGTCTTCCCAGCCTGACCTGGGTTTGGCGGGGGGCTCCAACCTCCTCCAAAGACCTGCCCGAATCAGGGGGAGGGGTCTGAAGCACCTGCTGGGGCTCTGCGAGCAGGACCCAGGAAAAGGCACTCCGGGAGACACCCGCGTGCCGGGGGTTGTCTGCAAGCATTGGGGAATATCAGGCAGTGGCTGAAGAGTCTTCGTGATGTGTCCTGTTGCCCGGGACGTCTTGGACACGGAGTGTCTGTCTGGTGAAACAAAGTGGTGTCCCTCGTGGAGAAATGCGAACATCCTGCGGAAAAAGGTGAGGGATGGTGTGGTGTGTGGGTGTGTGTGTGTGTGTGGTGTGTGTGTGTGTGTGTGTGTGTGTGTTGTGGTTTTTTGTGTTGTGTGTTGTGTAGGATAAAGGGAGGGGGTGGGGGAAGTTTTGTTGGGGTGTGTCAATCACCCCACAATCACAAAGATCAATCACACACCCCCCACAAACACAGTTTGTGTGTGTGTGTGTGTGTGGTTGTGGTGTGTGTGGTGTGTGTTGGGTGTGTGTGTGTGTGTGTGTGTGTTTTGCTTTCACGTCGTTTTCCCTTGTCATCGTATCCCCTTTGGCCAAAGTGGTCAGACGACCCAGGTTCGATTCCCATTCGAGGGTGCTTTTTTTTTTCCTGGCGTTAACATCAGAGCTGAATCCACTTTTTCTAAGTGCTTGGATTTGACTATAAACCACCCGTGTGCTAACGCCGCAGAACATCTTGCGCACATGTTAAATCCTGTTCCGCGTTTCCCCAAGAGTGGCCAATGTGTACTGTGGGAACACAAGACATTTACAAAAACTACTTACACCCCAGGGACTGGTGTAAAAAAGCACATGAGGCTTATTCCATTATTCCTCGTATAAAAGAATTAATAATGATGGGTGATTATGATGATGATGATGTGATGATGTTGATGATGTGATGATGATGATGATGATGCAATAATAAAAAATAATAATAATAAAAAATAATAATAATAATAATAATAAAAATAATAGGTGGTGGTGATGATGATGATGTGATGATGAGATGATGATGATGATGATGAAAATAATAATAATAATTATAATAATAAATAAAATTTAAAAATTAATAGAAAAATAAAGATAATAATAATGATTGTTCTTGCTTTCAGGGGAATGGTCCCAGCAAGGAACCGACCCGTCACGTCAGTGCGGGAGAAGGTGGCGGGGTTGATTTGGTGTGAAGATGGTGATGTCTGGATGGGTCCCAGTGCTTTACGGGGTCCTGCAGGAGGCCACACGTCATGCTGAGTCACGGCTTGGTGTACGGGTTGTGGCCGGTCTTGGTCCGGGGCTAGAGCTGGCTCGGGGCTGACTGACAGTACCCAGGTCAGCACCCTTTTCTGCTTTGTTCCTGCCTTCTCTCTTTTCCTGTTGTTGTCTGTCTTCTCTTCCTTCTTTTCCTGTTGTTGTTGTCTTCTTTCCTTCTTTTCTGTTGTTGTCTGTCTTCTTTCCTTCTTTTCCTGTTGTTGTCTGTCTTCTCTTCCTTCTTTTCATGTTGTTGTCTGTCTTCTTTTCCCTTCTTTTTGTTGTTGTTGTCTTCTTTTCCCTTCTTTTCATGTTGTTCTGTCTTTCTTCCTTCTTTTCCTGTTGTTGTTGTCTTCTTTTCCTTCTTTTCCTGTTGTTGTCTGTCTTCTCTTCCTTCTTTTCCGCTGTTGTTGTCTTCTTTCCTTCTTTTCATGTTTTGTCTGTTTCTCTTCCTTCTTTTCCTGTTGTTGTCTGTCTTCTCTTCCTTTTTTCCTGTTGTCTGTCTTCTCTTCCTTCTTTTCCTGTTGTCTGTCTTCTCTTCCTTCTCCTGTTGTTGTCTGTCTTCTCTTCCTTCTTTTCTGTTGTCTGTCTTCTTTCCTTCTTTTCCTGTTGTTGTCTTCTCTTCCTTCTTCCTGTTGTTGTCTGTCTTCTCTTCCTTCTTTTCCTGTTGTCTGTCTTCTCTTCCTTCTTTTCTGTTGTTGTCTGTCTTCTCTTCCTTTTCCTGTTGTTGTCCTGTCTTCTCTTCCTTTTCCTGCTGTTGTCTGTCTTCTCTTCCTTCTTTTTCCTGTTGTCTGTCTTCTCTTCCTTCTTTTTCCTGTTGTCTGTCTTCTCTTCCTTCTCCTGTTGTTGTTGTCTTCTCTTCCTTCTTTTCCTGTTGTCTGTCTTCTCTTCCTTCTTTTCCTGTTGTTGTCTGTCTTCTCTTCCTTTTCTGTTGTTGTTGTCTTCTCTTCCTTCTCCTGTTGTTGTCTGTCTTCTCTTCCTTTTCCTGTTGTTGTCTGTCTTCTCTTCCTTCTCCTGTTGTTGTCTGTCTTCTCTTCCTTCTCCTGTTGTTGTCTGTCTTCTCTTTCCTTTCTGTTGTTGTCTGTCTTCTCTTCCTTTTCCTGTTGTTGTTTCTGTCTTCTCTTCCTTTTCCTGCTGTTGTCTGTCTTCTCTTCCTTCTTTTCCTGTTGTCTGTCTTCTCTTCCTTCTTTTCCTGTTGTCTGTTTCTCTTCCTTCTTCCTGTTGATGTCTGTCTTCTCTTCCTTCTCTGCTGTTGTTGTCTTCTCTTCCTTCTCCTGCTGTTGTCTGTCTTCTCTTCCTTCTCCTGCTGTTGTCTGTCTTCTCTTCCTTCTCCTGCTGTTGTCTGTCTTCTCTTCCTTCTCCTGTTGCTGTCTGTCTTCTCTTCCTTCTCCTATTGATGTCTGTCTTCTCTTCCTTCTCCTGTTGCTGTCTGTCTTCTCTTCCTTCTTTTCCTGTTATCTGTCTTCTCTTCCTTCTTTTCCTGTTGTTGTCTGTCTTCTCTTCCTTCTTTTCCTGTTGTTGTCTGTTTCTCTTCCTTCTTTTCCTGTTGTTGTCTGTCTTCTTTTCCTTCTCTGTTGTTGTTCGTCTTCTCTCCTTCTCCTGTTGATGCTTTATCTTCTGTTTCTCTTATTGTTACTGCTTGCCCCTGGGTTTTTTTTATGTTGCTGCGTTCATTTTGTTTTCCTGCTGTTGCTGGTGGAAAATGGTATGTTTCATTTACTGCAAATGGATTATATATGTGGTTGTATTTTGCTGCCTCATCTTGTGTGATGTTCCCACCCTGCTGTTGTCACGCCGCCGTTTTTAATCTCCCGGCACAGCCATACCAAGGTTTGTTATGTCGCATTTCGGGGTCAGAAGTCCACAGGGGCTCATCAATATTAGGCCGCTGCAGGGCAACCAGCCAGAGGGGCCCTGCACTGCTGCTGGGTCACTTAAGTGGGTTCAGTGGTGCCTATTTGAGCTAAAATAAGAGGACACCACTACTAAGCCCCCTATAACGACAATATTAGCTCAGTCGTGGAGCCAGGTGAGTGAGTCACCAACCTGAGGTGGCGACCACCACCACGTCCCTCCGCAACCTCAATCCCCTGTCGAACTTCCAACCCCAAAGGCTTTGACACAAACTCACCACAGGCACAGAAGTGTATGGGGAAACCCGAACCGGAGGTCACCATCAGATCAGAGCAACCGGGGCCACGGAATCAGAGGCAATTTTTTCATTTGCATGATGATCAATGGTGATGGGGATGATTTGTAATGCTGCTGCTGTGGATGTGCATGTGCTTTGAGACTTCTTTACAGGGTTGTTTTCTACGCTTACTGTCATGATTATATCCCGGCGTCAACCAGGCCTGGAGAGATACAGACAACCTGCAGTGTTGGTCAGGTAATTTGATGCACACTCTCAAATTGCTTCGGTAAAGTGGATGAAGCTCCACTGTGTGGTCCAGTCTCCCCACTGAGCACCACAGCACAACTCATTTTGGGAATAGGAGCCGCCGGAGCCCGAAAATCCCTATGACTCTTATAGAATTCGGCCCACGACCTTCCAAGCCTGAAATCCAAAGGCTCTAACCACTGCATTATGACTAGCTGGTGCATCTGGGTATATTTTATTTACTGTAATTGGATATATCTTTATTTTTGCAAATGGGTCAATTGTATTGACTGCAAATGGATGTATCATTCATTGCCTTACAGTACAGGTATGGGTTTTTTTCACAACATCAGGTCCATTTCATTCACTACATCCATCACAAGTAGGTTTTTTGACCATTGCAGGTTAGGTTTTCTGACCATTGCAGGTTGGTTTTTGATATTGCAGGTAGGTTTTCTGATCATTGCAGGTAGGTTTTGTGATCATTGCAGGTAGGTTTTCTTCACTCATACAGGTCACATATCTTTCACTACGTCCATCTACGGACTATTTCCCTCACTACATGCAGGTCCAGCCATGTTTTCTCTACAACTGACGTCATTCATTTCACCAGGCGAGGTCTGGTGTGTTATGCAAGGCCAAACCTGACTCCCGCTCTTTCCTTGTGCCCTCCCACCAGGTGTCCCTGTTCTCCAACGACTCCTGGAGCTGTCCAGCCACGCCCCGGCCCTGGGCTGCTCCGCACTAATTACCAGCACTCCGCAACCACTACACCACGCGGGGCGGGGTGGCCCTGCCGCCGCGGGGTCTACCTGCTTACTCGGGCGGCTACGGGCTGAGGGGGAAGCTCGCCCTGGGTCTGGGGGTGGTGTCCAGCGCGGTGGTGCATGGCAACTGGGTGCGGATGTCAGTACAGAGGAGGTGCAGGGGTGGTGGGTGGGCAGGGGTGGGAGGTTTAGAGGAGAGGAGGGGGGGAGGTAGAGGGAGCGGAGAGGAGAGAAGTGGAGAGGGGGAGAAGAAAGGAGCGAAGAGCAAGAGAAGAGAAAGAAGAGAGAAAGAAAAGAAAAAAAAAGAAAAAAAGCAACGAAAAAGAGAAAGAAAGGAGAGGAGAGGAGAGAAGAAGAGAGGAGAGGAGATGAGAGGAGGGAGAGAAAAGAGGGGAGGGGAAGAAGGGGAAAAGGAGGGAGGAGAGGGGAAGAGGAGAGAGAAAGAGAAAAGAGGGAGAGGGGGAGAGGGGAGGGGGGGGAGCAAAAGAGGGGAAAGGGAAAGAAAAAAAGGAGGGAGGGAGAAGAGGAGGGAGAAAAAGAGAGAGAGAGGAGAGGGAGAAGGAAGAGGGAAAAGAAAAGAGAAAGGAGGAGAGGAGAGGAGAGAAGAAAGAGGAGAAAGAAAAAGAGGAGAGAAGAAAAAGTCTCTTCTCTCTCTCTTCTCTTCTTCTCTCCTCTTTCTCTCTTCTCTCTCTCTCTCCTCCCTCTCTTTCTCTTCTCTTCTCTCCTCCTCTCTCTCTTCTCTTCCTCTCTCTCTCTCTTCTCTCCTCCTCTCTTCTCTCTCTCCTCTCTCTCTTCTCTCCTCCTCTCTTCTCTCTCTCTCTCTCTCCTTCTCTCTCTTCTCTCTTCTCTCTCTTCTCTCCTCCTCTCTCTCTTCTCTCCCCTCTCTTCTCTTCTTCCTCTTTCTTCTCTTCTCTCCTCTTCTCTTCTCTTTTCTTCTCTTCTCTCTTCTTCTTCTCTCCTCCTCTCTTCTCTCCTCTCCTCTTTTCTTCTCTTCTCTCCTCTCTCTTCTCTTTCTTCTCTTCTCTCTTCTTCTCTTCTCTCCTCCTCTTCTCTTCTCTTCTCTTCTCTTCTCTTCTCTCCTCCTCTCTTCTCTTCTCTTCTCTCCTCCTCTCTTCTCTTCTCTTCTCTTCTCTTCTCTTCTCTTGGCTGCCTGCCTACCTGTCTGCCTCCCCATCCCACTCCCTTGCTTCTCTCTCTCCCTCTCTGTTTTTCCTTTCTTCTTTTTCTTTTTCTTTCTTTCTCTTTCTCCATTCCCAATACAAATTATCCTTCAATTTTTCTCTCGTGCTCTTTTTCTTCAATTTTTTTTTAACAAGATCTCCATTTTGACATAACTGTTACGATTGTTTATGTTATTTTTCTGGGTTTTTTGTGTTTTCATTAATTTGCTGTTTATTTCTTTTCATTGTTATGATTTTCTTTGATTGAGGGCTGGATGTAAAAAAGCCATTATGTGTGCTTATTCTTTTCCCTTAATAGAAGTTTCAAAGTTTCTTCTCTATGATGGTGACACTGACCTCGTGTTGATGACTAGGCCGTGACTCCAAGCTGAAGTACGGTGACGTGCTGATGGTGGTTGAGGCTCCGCTGCCCATCAATTCTGACTGTGCCCTGCTGCAGGAACTGAGGAAACGGGAGATCCCCGTCAGCCTCGCGGTCAGCGGAACTGAGGCCCCGTCTGCAGATTACCTCCAAGCCGACACAGTCCTGGTCACACACACCTGCAGTGCGCTCGGTTTGGAGAGAGCTGTCGTCGTCTTTGTTCCCGATATTCGGCACTGTGGTGCTGGTGGTGGCGGTGGTGGTGGTGGTGGTGGTGGTGGTAGTGGTGGCGGTGGTGGTGGTGGTGGTGGTGGTGGTGGTGGTGGTGGTGCTGCTGCTGCTGCTGCTGCTGCTGCTGCTGCTGCTGCTGGTGAAGATGGTGGTGATGGGTATCTGGATTCTCTCGGGGATGCTAACAAGATGGGACTGTGGTTTGCTGCTTCCTGTACTTTGGGAAAACTCGTTGTTTTTCATGTTGGACATGGTTTGAATCTGTGATCGGTTTGATCGGAGATTGTAAAAATTCTCACCACTAAATCCCCAGATGTCGCTAGGATTGGAACCCAGGACTTCATGGACCCATGGGATTGAAGTCAAAAAGTCTTAACCACTCGACCAAAGCGTCCGTCCAGTGTCTGCTATGTGACAGTATTGCCTCTGTTGAGGGATGGACACCTCAGACCGCATCATGCTCTTTAGCTTCTGTGCTTTCCGGAACACGCTTCTATGATTCTGGTAGCTGAGATCCAACAAATCTAGCTCTGTTCTTGAGACATGTTTATATTGATGTGCACATGTTTCTTACTATCACTACAATGTGCTTGAGACATGTGTGTATGGATGTGCACATGTCTCTTACTTTTACATCAGTGTCCTTGATACATATTTATATGGATATGCACACGTTTATTACTATCGCTACAATGTCCTTGATACATATTTATATGGATATGCATATGTTTCTTACTTTACATCAGTGTCCTTGATACATATTTATATGGATATGCACATGTTCCTTACTGCTGCTCCAGACTGCTCAAATCAATGAAATAGGCAGTCAAGGAACACAAGAGCGCTGTTTTCTTCTGCTGATCTCTTCTTTCTTCCTTGGCCCTTTTTCTTTTTTAGGTCAAACGAATGCATGCAGGACAGGCAGCTTAGATATTACCGGCTGGCTGGCTGGCTGGCTGGATTTGTTTGTTCCTTATTGATTTTAATCAGTTTCTTAGGATTGTACATGATTATACAAAACATGTAGTCTGAAGACGACAGCTCTGATTGCTGAACCTGTTGAAGTAAATATCATACTTTTGTTGAACATGTATTATGTCATTGTGATCACGAAAAGTGGTTTTTGTGAACAGGTGGAACTGCTCTTTGTTTTTCTGTTTTTGAAGAAAGCATTCAGCCTGCCATAATCCAGTGCCATGAAGTGGTTTTCTTTCAGCCTGTACTTTACTCAGGATCTTATCTGAAGAACTAGCACCCAGGCCACCCCCCCCCCCCCCTCTTCTGAAGGAAAAGTGACTTACTTCAGTCGGCCTGTTTTGGAAAGCCTTGGGATAGAGAGAAGCTAGTTGTTGGTTTTTTCTGTTTTCAGTTTTTGATTGATTTTTTTTCTTTCTTTTCTGAAAGATGGGGCAGGGGGCTTGTTGGATTTATGACTTGCAAACAATTTTTGATATGTTTATGAATAACAATTATGTGTCATGTGCAGCGACTGCAAATTGTACACTGAAGCCTTAGGCTGCGGCCATAGTAAACCCGGCATTTTGACGCCGTCAAAATGACGGGCCGGGTGAAAAATGCTGCCCGGCTGAATTACTCTGTGGCGTCACTGAAAACGGCTGTGTGTGGCCATAGTAGAGCCGGCCCAGCCCGTTCTTTTTAACCCGTCGTTTTGACGTTCGAGCAACACGTCCGTTTGCCGAGTCGACGGAAAGGAAAATAATCAAGAAAAACTTATTTATGGTGCTTCAAAAATTCTGACTACACAAACTAGTAAATTGACCCTTCCCGATTACATTCCAATGGTTTTGATTAAAAAAATTTGGGGGGGATTTTACGTAAAAACACTTTTTATGTCGAACTATTTTCTGTCGATTTACGTCACCGCGGCAGCCTCATTTTTGCGTCACTGGCAGTCTCGGGGTGACCATATTGTCAGAAAGAGACGGGCCGGGTTGACTATGGCCGCTTTGACGGATCCGTTCTCCCGACAAAGAGACGGCCGTCAAAACAACGGGACGGGCCGGGTTTACTATGGCCGTAGCCTTAATCAATATTCATTGGGAAAAGGGCAAAGTAGTTTTAGATGTTTTTTCCGCTGTCGCTTTCCTCGATATTAGAAATGGTGTTGTTTTGGTATGTCTTTATTTGTCAGATGATTTTTTATTCTTGTTTTCATAAAAAAAACACTTTTTACAGCATTACTGCGCTAACTTTAAAGGAATCTAATCAACACTGCTTTGTCATCGTGTTTACTGGAAACACACACACACACACACACACACACACACACACACACACACACACACACACACACACACACACACACACATACTATCACTCAAAAACCCATTCGGTATTCCTTTTTTGGGGCGGGGTTGCTGCTTACTTTTGAATGTTTTAGATGTCAGTGGTAAACGCTTCATTTCGTTTTGATTTTTAAACATATGTTCATTCTGTTTTAATATGATCCTTGTGATAATAATCATAATATCAAAGGGATTATGATGAGGAATGGGAACTGCAGTGAAGATAGGGACAGTTGTGGTGATGGACTTACCATATTCTTACTTCATGATATTTCATACAGGAGGAAGAAAAAAAGCTCAGATGAATCTTACTGTGTTGTGATATATTTATAATGGCTGTGTTATAAGTGTTGTGCCCTTAAGCATGGTTCTAAAACCAAAGATTTAGTGTCATAGAGACAGACAGACAGACAGACGCGGGGGAGAGAGAGAGAGAGAGAGAGAGAGAGAGAGGAGAGAGAGAGAGAGAGAGAAGAGAGAGAGAGAGAGAGAGAGAGAGAGAGAGAGAGAGCGGCAGAAAGACAGACAGAGACAGACAGACAGAGGGAGACAGACAGACAGAGCCGGGGGGGGGGGGAGTGATTGATTTAATAAAATTACATGCTAAGACAAGAAAAACTCAGTTCCATCCACTATATAGTGACACAGAATTGCTGTTTTATATTAACCATGGGCATACAATTATAGAGCTAGTGGGTGAGTGAGTGAGTGAGGGAGTGAGTGAGGGAGTGAGTGAGTGAGAGAGTGAATGAGAGAGTGAATGAGAGAGAGAGAGAGGGGGGAGGGGGGGCGGGGGAAAAACAAACATGACTGTCATCAACACTATATTCATGCCACAACATCCACACTGCAATCACCAAAATGTTACACAGTATTTCCCGGCAGTATTACATCTCGTTTGGTATTATTCCTATCGATAATCCTCTTTTTTGTATTAGTAACAATTCTGGATCGTGATAGTGTTCTTGTATAAACAGCGGTACAACATGGCGTTGACTTTGTCAGGACTGTGCTGTGATAACACACGCACGCGCAACACACACACACACACACACACACACACACACACACACACACATACACACACACACACACACACACACACACACACACACACACACACACACACACACAACACACACACACCATACATATACACACATAGTTCTTAATTAAACCATTGGGGGCAACAGCAAAGTGAGAAGCTGTATGATCAATGGCTTTCTTTTCTGTTATCTTATCATTGTGACCTAGTTTTTTATATACTTTTTACGTTGAGACATAATGTTGATATTTGGTGTTCATAATTGTATAATTATGGTTTGATATTTCTATGCAAATGTACTCATTGCTTCATTTCTTTCATATTCTCCTCTGCTGATGGGTACAGCCCGTGCTGAATGGAATTATTATCAGTTCGCATTATGACATCACTTTGCTACTCTTTTGCTTGTGACTGTATTCCCTCCAATAGCACCGGTGCATACGTTATGCAGTTTATGGAAAGTGTGTTTTTTTGTTGACATTGTCTGTAGTTATTGGGGTTTTTCCTGCTGTGTTGTCTTTCTGTGTGCCAGCATGGTACTTTGTATGGCCTCCGTGTTTTTCTAGGGTCTGAGTGTAGATTGGAGAGGCCATCATTATAAGAGCTAGCTGTGATCTTTAAAGGAGTTATGTCCTTTTTTGGTTACTTTATTATTATTCTTTATATCGAGGATAATGGAATAAGCACGCATGCACTTACTAAATCCAGTGTCCGTGTGTATGGAGTTATGAAAATTTTGCTATCTGTTCCCACCGGCACACAATGGCCTACTCTTGCGAAAAGTGGAACATGATTTAACGTGTGCGCAAGATGTTCTGCGTGCGTTCGCACACGGGCCTCGGTTTATTGTCTCATCTGAAGGACTTTTTGGGGAGAGTGGAGTCAGCACTGATGTTAACCCCAGAGGAAAAATCCCCTCGAACGGGAATCGAACACGGGTCTTGAAATTGCGTTACAGCAGTTATGTACTTTAGGGGAGTTATGTCCTTTAGGGGAGTTATATGCTTTAGGAGAGTTATGTAATTTAGGGGAGTTATGTGCTTTAGGGGAGGTATGTACTTTAGGGGAGGTATGTACTTTAGGGGAGTTTATGTACTTTAGGGGAGTTATATGCTTTAGGAGAGTTATTACTTTAGGGAGTTATATGCTTTAGGAGAGTTATGTACTTCAGGGGAGTTATGTACTTTAGGGGAGACTGGTATGTACTTTAGGGGAGGTATGTACTTTAGGAGAGTTATGTGCTTTAGGGGAGGTATGTGCTTTAGGGGAGGTATGTACTTTAGGGGAGGTATGTACTTTAGGGGAGGTATGTACTTTAGGGGAGGTATGTACTTTAGGGGAGGTATGTACTTTAGGGGAGGTATGTGCTTTAGGGAGGTATGTGCTTTAGGGGAGTTTTATGCTTTAGGGGAGTTATATGCTTTAGGGGATTTGTGTACTTCACGGCAGTTATGTGTTTTGGAGGGGTTATGTATATCATAGATACTAGATGATAATTACCTAGGGGCGGTTATTTACTGTATAGATGGTAAATTAATATGTACTTAACGGCAGCGTGTACTTTGAGGCAGCAATTTAAAACCATCTTTGTACATGACAGCAGGCTTTATTCAGGATGCAGGAATAGCAGCCATGTTTTTGTACCTGAGCATGTTAGTGTGGGTTGTTTACAAATCCTCTTCTTCACGGCAGCCAAGGACGGTTTGGCAGCAATACTGTATAGCATTGTAATCAGGACGTTTAATTGATTATGGGCTTTATCCCACTTACAGGTGTTATGCCAGCCATGTAAATGTCATATAAACAGCATTCTGTTTACAGCTGTTGTGTATATAATTATCGGAAATAAGTATCATATGTTTTCGCTTGTTCCTAACTCACTCACTCACTCACTAAAAGTGTAACACCAAATTGATTTGTAAACGAATATCATTTTTGTGTAAGAGAAAACTTTGTTGTTGTTGTTGAAATTGCTAGCCCGTCATATAAAGTACGTACATACATCATGGACAATCTGATATCCAAAAATCTTCTTGTTTTTATTTTATGGCGCCAGTCTGTGGTGATATTATATTTTTGTAAGAACCATTCCAGTTTATATATTGTTGCAAGAACCATTCCAGTTTATATATTGTTGCAAGAACCATTCCAGTTTATATATTGTTGCAAGAACCATTCAAATTTGTATAGAACCATTCCTGTTTATATCTTGCAAGAATCATTCCAATTTATATATTATTGTTTCAAGAACAATTCCAGTGTATATCTTGTTTCAAGAACCATTCCATTTAATGATTGTTGTTGCAAGAGCCGTTCCAGTTTACAGCATTTCCATGCATTTTTTTTTTAATCATAGTACCTGGCAAAATATTTTATTTCCTTCTTTAAACCCCATTTCATATAGAGAGAGTAGAGAGAGTAACCAGTTTTTTTAAGCATGATTTTTATCATACATTTTGTATTTTTGTATTTTGTATTTTGTACCACTTTATGTACACATGTGGGGATGGGGGGGGGGGGAGTTTTATCATCTATGACGCCCATTATTAAGCCAGATGACCAATATTTTCAAAGGATTTTTTAAGAAATCTAAACAGAAATGAATGGGTAAAATTGAGTTAGTTAACAAAGTTCCAGGAGTCATTGTTGACATTATTGTACCAGTCTCGTGCTTAGGAAAAAGCCAACAAAAATGTGACATTTACCAGACTTAACTGCATTTGTCTTACAATGGGGTAACCGATCACCTGGAAACTCAAGCATGTGTATCTCAGAAAGGGATAAAGATCATTGAAATCTGTTTTTGTGTCTTGTTCAAAATGCTCTCTTCTTTCAGATAACACACCAATCTCATTTTCTGAATTGTAAACCTTGTCTATAACATTTCCGTGTGCGGCATTACACTTATTTTCCTCTTCCAACTCCATTCCACTTGTTCTGTATAGATACAGGGAAGCTGGTTTTTCTCCTTTATGGTGACCTGTCCCGAACAGTCGTTATAATATAACGTGTTTGCTTCACAAGGTTCAGCGCTGTCAAAATTCCATTTGTTATAACATTCTGTTTGTTAATACCTTTTTCCGAATCAAT
>CM060333.1:54576286-54578786 GCA_030674155.1 Stramonita haemastoma
TCTTCTTCTTCTTCTTCTTCTTCTTCTTCTTCTTCTTCTTCTTCTTCTTCTTCTTCTTCTTCTTCTTCTTCTTCTTCAATTCAATTCAATTCAATTCAATTCAATTCAAACACTTTATTATCTCAAAGACAGATGAATTCAAGCGGGAACAAGCCATACATTAAAACATTGCACATGTAAACAAAATTACGGAAAAAATACCTAAAACACAGTAGCCCTATATCAGAACACACCCATCACAATTTACATAGTAGGCACCCATCAGTCTCGGAAGACTATGGAGTTGCGCTCTAATCTTTAGAGCGCAAAGCCTGGGTAAGTAGGTATAGAGGGCAAACTGTTACCCATGCAGCAGACCCCCCCCCCCCTCTCCACGCCACTGGAATGATCCCTTGGAAATCACAATTTAAAAAGCACCTGTAAATTAGCAATACCTAAGCTAGTCACAGACTTACCCAAATAAAATCACACACACTCATACGCGCACCACAATGCCCACGCATCTACACTCACACAGCTCGTGCGCGAGAGCCTCCCCCCACCACACACACACACAAACACACATTTGCACACAGCCCACAATTTTACCACACCTTGTTACAATTATGTTTAATATATTTCTGTTTTTGATGTTCAGGCTTTTGTACCAGCATATCAGGGAAAAGGAAACGACACACTAAATAAAGCTCTGATAGAAATTCTGTCAAACTTACATTTGCTTGAAGACTACGGAATTTTTTTTTAAGGAAAAAACTGTGAGAATGGCATTTTCTATTAACAAGATCTGTATAAGCATGAAAAATCAATTTATAATCTATCATCAATAAAAGTATCTAGGTATTTATATTCATGCACATGCACAATCATTTCACCATCAATGTATAGATTTGGTGTGGGCTCAGGTTTTTTTCGAAAATCAATTAACATCTCTAGTCTTTTTAACGTTCAAATCAAAACAGTTTTGTTTGCACAAAGAGAGCTCCTCAACTTGTTTAGAATTACCAGTATAAGATCAGGGCCAGTGCAGTCATTAGTGTAAAGGGCGAAAAGAATGGGGCACAAAACAATGCCTTGGGGAGAACCAGTGGAAGTGGATCTGTCTGTAGATGTTGCCTTTTGAAATCGGACAAACTGCGTTCGATCCGTCAGAAAACTCATTATATAGAGAATGAGCCGAGGGCAGACATCTATTGAGGGTAGTTTGAGTGCTAGGAGATAGGTCTAAATGTATTAATTAATTGATTTATTGATTGTTTTATATCGAGGATAATGGAATAAGCACTCACGTGCTTTTTTACATCTAGTCCCCGTGTGCATGCAGTTTTGTAAATCTTGATATTTGTTCCCACCGGTACACGATGGCCTACACTAAAGCAGTTCACTACTATTCGAGTGAGAGCTAGAGTCTATTGGTCTGTAATTCGTTAACGATTTGGGGTGATTACTTTTTGGGTCAGGACAAATTATTGATTATTTTCTTTCAGAGGCTAGGAATGTAGTACACTTTCAAAACAGATCACTGAAAACATGACACAGCTGCTCAGCATAAGATTTTAAAAGCCACTCAGAAATACCATCAAAATCAACAGCATTCTTCACATGCAAGGGTTTGAATACTGACTTAACATCTGTAGAATCAATGATAAAATGTTCTTCTTCTTCTGTTTTCTTCTTTTTCTTCTTCTTCTTCTTCTTCTTCTTCTTCTTCTTCTTCTTCTTCTTCTTCTTCTTCTTCTTCTTCTCTTCTTCACAATTCTTCGTAATTAATAATAATAATAATACATGGAATTTGTATAGCGCTATATCTTGTAAAAACAAATCAAAGCGCTTGCATTCGACCAACACAGCACACAATTAACAACAATTTACAGTTTTAACAAATTCGAATGTACACACACTCACTCACGCACGCACGCACGCACGCACGCAAGCACGCAACACGCGCGCGGGCACACACACCTACAAACGTTATGCACTTTGGCAGGTGGATGTTGAAGGCAGGGACAGGTAAGAGATGGAAGCGGAAAGGAGAAAACTTAGGTTTGGAATAAGTGTGTCCCTCTTCTAATTCTCCCTCACAATTCTTTTTTGCAATTCTTCTGCGCAATTCGTCTTCTTCTTCGCAATTCTTTTTTGCAATTCATCTTTGCGATTGTTCTTTTTCGCAATACTTCTTCTTCTTCTTCTTCTTCTTCTTCTTCTTCTTCTTCTTCTTCTTCTTCTTCTTCTTCTTCTGCTCCTCCTCCTCCTCCTCCTCCTCCTCCCCCTCCTCCTCCTCCTCCTCCTTTGCCATTACAGACGGCACAGTCAAGCGATGCCTAAGTGTTCAAGCTGATGTGAAACACAAACATTGACACGCGCAGGAAGCAGAGAAAGCAGGGAGGAAGGATGGAGAGACGGGGGGAGAAGAAGGAAGGAGGTACAGAAGGAGGGATGGGTGAGGGCCGGGGAGGAGGGAGGGGTAGCGGAGCGTTGATTTTTGCCATTTAGAAATTCCCAT
>CM060333.1:54586286-54611286 GCA_030674155.1 Stramonita haemastoma
TCTGGGCTCGTACCCAGCCTCGCCCTTTATTCCAGGCTTGACAAAAAATCAAATTGAATGTCAAAGTTATTCCTATGGGACTATAAACCAAGGCCCCATGTGCGAACGCACGCAGAACATCTTGCGCACACGTTAAAACCCCGTTCCGCCTTTTGGAAGAGCAGGCCATCATGTGCCGGTAGGAGCGGATGACAAAATTA
Source organism: Stramonita haemastoma (assembly GCA_030674155.1). NCBI lineage: Eukaryota > Metazoa > Mollusca > Gastropoda > Neogastropoda > Muricidae > Stramonita > Stramonita haemastoma. Next base: position 54,586,487 of record CM060333.1, read on the forward strand.
ATAATAAAAAAACCAGCATGCACACAGGTGTCATGTTTAGACACCATCTCTGAGGAAAAATCGGGGAGTTGGAGTCCCAGGGCGGCTCGGGGTTGTATACGTCAACATTCTGGTGGCACCTGCGAGGGTACTGGAACCATTCATATAGGTCATTGCCTTTCCAATGGATCACTCCAGTGGCGTGGTGAGGGGAGGGGGTCTGCTGCATGAGTAACAGTTTGCCCTCCATACTTACTAACCCAGGCTTTGTGTTCTAAAGGCTAGAGCGCAACTACCATAGTCTTTTGAGATGATGGGTGCCTACTAATTGTTTTAAACTTGATTGCACTACAGACCATGAAGATCATATTAAGACGGTCACCTCATTTAGTTTCAATAACTTAAGGACTTCCACTTTCGATTTAAGATTAAGATCTAATTCTTTCAAGCATCCAACACCTTCAACCTGAAAAAATAATCTCCTTAATTCTTTTATTATGTAGGCCAATAAAATCAGGCCACACTCAAGGTGCCATTTACTCCCCGGCATCAACTTTGCCAGCACAACTCTTTATGGGTGTAAGTTATTTTACTCGTGTTGATTTATGCTGCATAAAGATGTTGCTCAACTGTATTCAGCATTTTTGACACATTCTATGTGTGTGATAAACCATTTCATTCTAGCTTATTACAATATTATCCCCCTTCCATAGCCTATCTTAAACAGTTATATTCCTTTTTATTGTTTGGAAATACTCAGAAATTCAGATACAAGTTTATTTCTGTTGGAAATGAAGCATTCATTTTTTTTTTAAATTGTAGACTACTGTTTACCTGTCTGAAAGAGGGACAGGTACAAGGACAGGGTGAAACCAAAGATTTAGAAAACGCTTTTATTCCTGTTTCTGAACTGATACAGGAAAAAGACACCTTTAAATTTTGGAATTGTTCATTTTATAACATGTAAAAATGTGTACTAAAATAACTTAGTCTGTGAGTTAGAAATTGAGATCTCTATGGAGTTCACCCTAACTTTGATCTCCTGAGTTTGGAGGAGATGTGTTGTCTGTCTTCCCATATTCGTACTGTTTTTTGATTTTGTGTGTTAAATTAAAAGCTGGGGTAATAGGGAAGGTACGTAGGTTAGATGGCAGGAGGGGCATGGGGGGATAGAAAAGGGAGGGTAGAGAAGCTAAGGGGCAGATGAAGGAGGTAGCTAGGTAAGGTGGATAGGAAACGGGGTGGGGTGGGGCTAGGCTGGGGAATAGGACGATAGATACCCCCCCCCCCGAAAAAACCCCAAACCAACCGACAAAGCAAAGAAAAACTTTTTAAAACCCAAACAAAAACCGTACTACATAAATAAGCAGACAAGCAAACCAAAAGCGTAAATGTACACTTGATGCATCCGAACCTACACTCCAGCTGAGAATCCATAGCGGACCCCATTACACCAGGGGCACTGGCCGTTTTTCCGTTTTGTTCTTTCTCTGTTTTTTCTTTTACGTTTTTTCCCCATCCTCCTTCTCTTCCTTCTCCTCATTCTCTTATCCCCTTTCCTTTCTTCTTCTTTTTCTTGTTCTCTCTCCTTTTTCTTTCTTTCTTATCCTTCTCTTCCGTCTTCCTTCATTTGTCTGCTCTTGTTGCTGTTTCTCCTTTTCTTTGCTCCCTCCTTTCCCTTGCCCTTTTGCATCCTCCTCCTCTTCCTCCCCCCTTCCCTTTCTTTTTCCTTCTTCTTTACCATTTTCTGCATTGTTTTCCTTCTGTCCTTTTATCAGGGAAGCTACTTTTATTTGTTTTGGTTATTTTCCCCTTTTACCATCATCATTTTCCTCTGGGAAAGTTACTCTAGTACACATCAAAATGAAAGCTGAACGTCGAAACATGACACCAGTGTGCATACTTTGAAAAAAAAATCTTGTCATCTGTTCTTACCAACATGGATGGCTGGCCTACTCTTTGGAAAAGCATAACTGGTTTTAGCGCGTGCGCGAGATGCTTGCGTGCTTTGGCACATAGGGCCTTGGTTAACAATCTCATCTAAAGGATTTTTAGGGGTGGGGGAGATTTAGTACTGACGTTCACTCCAGGGATAATATCCCCATGAATGGGTCTTGATGGTGGTTTGAACCAGGGCTGAATCCAGGCATACTAAGGGCAAAACTCTAACCACCAGGCTCTCCCCACCTCCACCCCCAATCCCCAGTCACCTCCATGACAACTGTCAAAAATTGTAGCATTGTCTGCATTAACAAACAAACTTGGAGGGGTGGGGAGGGAGGAGGAGAGCACCGGCTGAGGGAGAACTTGCCTGTACACCCTGCAGTGTTGTCCTGTGCCCCTCAGCTCTCTGTCTGTCTCCAGTTACCAGTGACGTACGACTTGTGGCAGTGGTCTACAGGTAACCACCTGACTAGAAAGCAAAAAATCCGGGTTTCAAATGTGTGTCGGTTCAATCCCGTTATGGGCCCCAAACTTTTCCTCCCATCCACCAGACCATGAGTGGTGGCCTGGGTGCTAGTCTTTTGGATGAGACGATAAACCGAGGTCCCGTGGGCAATATTTAGTGCACGTAAAAGAACCCTAGCCACAAGAGAGTTGTCCCTGGCAAAATTCTGTAGAAAATAAGCAACGTTGATAGGAAACCAGATACTTATGCAGACAGGAAAAGACAAAACATAAATAATGAGTGGCACTGCTCTTGTAGGGACGCGATTTTCCCCAGGGAGAGCAGCCCGAATATTACGCAGACAAATTTCCTGGTACACAAATACAATACAATATACTACTTTGTCTCAAGATGCCAATTTCAAGCAGTAGGTTGGGTGGCCTATTGCAGGACTCAGGAAAAATACAAAAACAGTTCGATTTTCTTTCCCTCACATTTTTTCTACAACAGCGTGTTCAGAGTACTTTGTAAAGAAGCTGGGAGTCCCTACACTGGCAGAGTGGAGAACGTTGAGTAAAAATAAACGTGATTTTTTTCCCTACTGTTGAGAAACTTGTCTTGCTGACAGCCATGCAAGGGAAGAAACCTTGCAAGGGAGGGAAAGAGAGAGGGAGTCTTGGCAAGGCGAGGCAAGCCAAGGCAAATTCTTTTTTTTCGAGGATAATGAAAAAACACTCGTGTGATTTTTTACATCCAGTCCCCGCCCTTTAACCAAACAACAACAACAATAATGATCCAAATACAGAGAATAAGAGGCCATACCCAGTACCAAACAACAGACAAGAAATAAGGAACAGAGAGAGAGAGAGAGAGAGAGAGAGAGGAGAGAGAGAGAGAGAGAGAGAGAGAGAGAGAGAGAGAGAGAGAGAGAGAGAGAGAGAGAGAGAGAGAGAGAGAGAGAGAGAGAGAGAGATAGAATATTCAGACACACAGAGACAGAGAGAAGTCGTTTCTCTTCTTCTATCTTAGCTTTCCCTCCCCTTCTTCCTGTTCCGGTTCCCCTATCCCTCCCCTCTCATCCCCCAGCCCCTGAACTTCATTGTGGGACGTCCATTCTTGTCGCGCCTGCAGGGCAGAGCGTGTAAGGAGTTAATGAGGCTGCAGAGGCACATCAAAAAGCCCGCAGGCGACTCTCTGGGGCTCTATGTCATCGCTGCCTGGCTGGGCCGCTTTAGTGAGGGGGCTCCGGGCATTCCTGTCGCTCCCTCAGTCTATTCCCGCTGCAGGGTTCGTCACTTAAAGGGACGGTGTGGAGGCATGCGCGTGCGCATGCGTGGTAAGAGAAGCGCATATTTGGCATAGAGAGGGGTGTTTAAGGCTCTCGGCAGTGAAAGAGCCATAACCAGGAAGGAGAGAGGCCTGGGTCTGGAGGGAGAGATGGGGAAGGTTTGTAACGTGCTGCTGCTGCTGCTGCGAATTGGGGAAATAGAGGAAGTCGTTTTGGAGAGGTGGTAGAGAAGACTAGGAACAATGAGGATTTTGTTTCTGGGGATAATATGTTATTAGCGTCAGTTGTGGGGGGGAATTCTGTCCGGCCTGTCTGTCTGGGTCCGTCTGTGTGTCTGTCTGTTTCTCTGTGTCTCTGTTTCTTCTTTTGTTTCTCTCTCTGTCTCTCTGTCTCTGTCTCTCTTTCTGTCTCTCTGTCCCTCTCTCTGCCAGATGAAATAAAGCATATGAATGCTTATTGGTAACCCTTAAAAAATAAAGAATACTCTCTCTCTCTCTCTCTCTCTCTTCTCTCTCTCTCTCTCTCTCTCTCTTCTCTCTCTCTCTCTTCTCTTCTCTCTCTTCTCTTCTCTTCTCTTCTCTTCTCTTCTCTTCTCTTCTCTCGCCTAGCTGGGACAGAGGGAACTGTGCACAGGCTCGTAATGACAGCAAGAGCTATGTGGTAGGCGACCAGGCGAGTGCACGTTTAGCTTATCTTAATACCCATCCGGGATTCCTGGCGTGTCCGGCCCGCAGTCACCCGGATGTTAAAGGAGACTGCATGGGACGTAACTCCTCATGCCAAGATGCCGGCACTGACGCGCTGATGGGGTAGAAAAAGGCGGCGTTCTGATTCCTGTCTCTTCTGCGTGTGTCTTGCTTTTTTCTGTCGTTCTGTTCTTGTTTTTTGTTTGTTTGTTTTTTTTTCTTCTTCTTTTTTTCTCTTCAGAATTGTCCTTCATCATCATCATCATCATCATCATCATCATCATCATCATCATCATCATCATCATCATCATCATCATCATCACTTCTCTTCTCTTCTTCTTCTTCTTCTTCTTCTTCTTCTTCTTCTTCTTCTTCTTCTTCTTCGTCGTCGTCGTCGTCGTCGTCGTCGTCGTCGTCTTTGCTTTACTTTTGCATTCTTCTTCCTATTCTTCATCTTCTTCTTTTCATCTCATCATCATATCATCATCATCATCTCATCATCATCGTATCTCTCTCATCTCTTCTTCTTCTTCTTCTTCTTCTTCTTCTTCTTCTTCTTTTCTTCTTCTTCTTCTTTTTATTCTACTTCATGCTTCTTCTACACATTCTTCTACAGATTCTTCTTTAGAATTCTCCCTCTTCAGAATTCTTCTTCTTGGGTTCAGAATACTTTTTCAGAATATTCTTCAGAATATTCTTCTTCTCTTCTCTCCTCCTCTTTCGCCTTTTCTCAGCCTCAATCTTGTTTCTAGGAATGCTACCATGCGGGGTATCTGTGTGGCGTGATACGTTCTTTCGCGTATTTTGGGTAACACGTAAAGTATGCTGTGGGTGCCTTGTACAGTGCACGGGAATACGCTAAGGGGAGAGGACGGGATAGCCTAGTGGGATAAGCCTAGTGGGATAGCCTTTGTGGGTTAGAGCCATGCGGTCGTGATCTGCGATACGGTTTCGATTTTCCTTCAGAGGATTTTTCCTCTGGAGTAAACATCAGTGCCGACTCTACTCCCCCCAAAAGTCCTTGGATGAGACTATAAACCGAGGTCTCGTGTGCGAACGCACGTAGAATATGTTTCCCACATGTTGAAACCCGTTCCACTGTTTGGAAGAGTAGACTGTTGTGTGCCAGTGGGAACAGATGACAAAACTTATAAAACTGTTTACACACGGGACTGGATGTAAACAGCGGATGAATGTTTATTCCATTATCTACGAAATGAAAGAATTTGTGCCTACGCATGGAGAGAGAGAGAGAGAGAGAGGAGAGAGAGAGAGAGAGAGGAGGGGGGGGAGAGAAGAGAGATGAGAGAGAGAATGAGAAAATGAGGGGGGGGGGATGAATGAATGAATGAATGAATGAATGAATGAATGAATAATATGAATGAATAAATTATGATGAAAATTTTTTGTCAAGGGTAGCAGAGTAAAGCATTTACATTTTGTTTTCATCGGGTCCTTGCCCTGATTAGGGAAAAAGATTTTTTAAAAACCTACCAAAACAAGAGAAAGTCAAAAAGCAAAGATAAAGCAGAAAGCAAACAAGAAGGAAAACATCACCATCACCAAATTGTAAAAAGGAGATCAGTAGGCTATACATTCAACAATGCAAATTCCATGAAAGAGGCAGACAGACAGAGAGAGACAGATAGAGACAGAGAGAAACAGAAACAGACAGACAGAGAGAGACAGAGACAGACAGAGACAGACAGACAGAGATGCATAGAGAAACCAGAACAACAGTCTTCATACCCCTTGACCCAGAGTTCTCTCACTCCCTCACTACAATCAACCCCCCATAAAATAAAAATGGGCTTCAGTAAGTTCTGCAGGTTTTCAAAACAATCTTCCTCCTCCACATCACAGGCCTCCATCTTTACGACACACTCTCTGTTTATTTTCACTTCACACCCATCCTTTCTTCTTCCTCCCCACAAACATTTTCTACCTCCTCCTGAGAGTAACTTCCCCTGACATAGTTTTGACCAATCAGGTTCATAAGGCAGTCACGTGCCGTGTCCCACGTGGACAGTGCGTGTGCGCTTTCGTCAGGGTCATAACTTTCAGGCCCTCCCCAAGGCTTTGTCAGCAGTGGGGTGTTGATGAGGGGGAGGGAAAATGTATGGATACTTGGGTACTAAACTTTTTTCCTGTAGAGCTGGTTTTATGAGAGGAGAATGCCTGCCTGCCTGCCTGTCTGTCTGTCTGTCTGGCGTCAGACTTCCCTTGAGAGAATTGGAGTCAGAAAGTGCCAGTTATTTTGACAAATTGGTCATCTTATGAAGCCTGTTATTAGATTCAAAAACCGTTTTAACTTTCCTGTTTTTATCTTTTTTCTCGTTGTCGTCCTGGAATGCTCAGACAACAATGATTGTTGTCTGTCCTAGGAGCGAAATGTATTGCTGAAGAGTAATTGCTGCCCTTAAGTGTCTGACTTTCAGGCGGAGTGCATTCAACTTTGGTGTGGGAGAGAAGTGTTCTATCTTTAATGTCTGTAGAAAGAGGCAGCAGGAACATGTACCGAAAAGGCAGAAAGTAGATAAGGAGGTGAGGGGGGGGGGGGGGGGGAACAAAGCAGAAGCCAAGAAAGGGATAGAAAAGAGGAAATGGCTTTGTTGCCTTCCTTTATGCTTCTGCTATCAATTTATTGGGTAAACTAAAAATCTGACTTCTGAATACAAACTGGTAATGTCAGATAATTATTTACATTCTATTGTTGTCAGTTCAGGTTATTCAGTGATCTGTGCATGGTTTGGGAACTGGTTCCTTTTCTTTTTCTTTGCCCCCACACCCACCCCTACCCTTGGTTTGTTTGTTTAGTTGTTATTTTTTTTTTAGTAATTTACGCTGACTGCATTAGAATAACCAATCTTTGAGAAAATGAAACCAAGGACAAAATAAAGAAGGCAGGAATAGTGTGTAGGAAAACTCAGCATCAAAGCTGAAGTAACTGATTATATTGGATTGTGCAAATCTCCCAATTCTTTTCAGGAAATATTTCATCTCAAAATGATCAGATTGACCGACCAATTAATCTACCCCCCCCCCCCCCACACACACACACACATGCACACATGCGCACACACACAGGTGTGGAGGTGGAGTTTTTTTAAGGGGGGGGGGGGCAAATAGTGCTTTTCTTTTTTTCTCTTTCTTTATTTTTACCTTACAGTAATTTTTAAATGGGAGGGGGGGGGAGGGGGTTGTTGTCATTGCTGCTGTTCTTGTTTTGGTGTTTTTGTTTTCATTTATGAGTTTGTTTATTCCTTTATTGTTGTTGTTTTTTTTATTGGTTACTTTTTAAATTTTGGTTTTGTTTTTGTTGTGTGGGTTGTCTTTGTCGGGTTTTGTTGTTGTTTCCTTTCTTGGGGGTGAGGGAGAAGAAGGTTGAGGGGTCCTTTCATTTTCCTCATTTTTTCAATTCCTACATTTTTCATCCTTATCTTTTCCCTCCTCTCCCTCCTCTTTCCCCCTTTTCATTCCTATTGTAATTGTGTGTGATTTTATTTCTTTTCTGTAATTTTATTTTTTCCCCACTTCCTTTACCTCTGTTTATAACTTAAACTTTATTTTTTAAATCCCCCACGATGTCAAAATAACTACAGCTGCTCAGATCGACACCACAGGCAAGCAAGTGGATCAGAAACCGTTTTATATTCCCACAATTCAACAAACACAAGATGGTTCCACCTCCTGCCGCCAAACAAACCAGCAAACCCACCACCCCATGCATAAACCAAGCCGGCAAACAGCCACACAGACAAACAGACAAGCAAAGCAAAAGCAAGGCGTTGTGAGAGTGCACACAAACAAACATGGCGGCTCAAGGAAGAAGCTGGGGAGAACAGCCGCGCAGCTCACGAGATTTATCACCTGTGATTGGTTAATGAAGTTCTCGCTGTCTCTCGCGAGAGTTGGTCGGAACTCTACCCTGTTTTTTCTTTGTTTGTTGTTTTGCTTTTTTAATTTTTTTGTTTTGTAAATCTTTTTTGTTGAAAGTGAAGCTCCTTTCTGTCTTGGTTTTGATTTGTCTGTCAAATTGTTTCTTTCTCAGGCAAATCTTGCTCTTTGTTCCACCCCATAACCCTTTGCCCTGCCATCATAACTGTGCCTTTCTTGGGTGTGTGTGTGTGGTGTGTGTGTGTGTGTGTGTGTGTTGTGTTGTGTGTGTGTGTGTGTGTGTGTTGTTGCTGTTGTTGTCTCTCTGTCCTGTCTTCTCTGTCTGTCTCTCTGTCTGTCTGCTCTGTCTGTTCTGTCTCGTCTCTGTCTCTCTCTTCTCTTCTCTCGTCTGTCTGTCTGCTGTCTCTCTCTCTCTCTCTCTCTCTCTCTCTCTCTCTCTCTTCTCTCTCTCTCTCTTTTCTCTCTCTCCTCTCTCTCTCTCTCTCTTCTTAGTCAGCTATAGCTATCATGGGACAGTGAAAATTATGGGCTATAACAACCCCAGAACATGAAAGAAACAGAATATTATTGAACGTGCCAGCCCCTGGTCACTGCCAGCAGACTAGAGGCTACACTCTGTCCTTGGTGTTCCGATCTTCTTCATCACACGCGGTTGATGTTCACCAAATATCCTTCATTATTCTATAAATTCCAGTCAATTTAAAAGGATCACACCCATGGCTTCCAGGAAAAGAGCAGACGATCAAGAATTTCGCTGCTTGGTGTCAAAAGAATAGAAGTGTCTATTTTTGAGTCACGATTTGCCATAGGATACACTAAAATCTAGATTGCTTGTCCCTTATTCCTACTTTATTTCTGTTCATTCGTTTATATTTTATTTGTTTATACTTTCGTTCTTCGGCTAGAGTTTTGAGGTTCACCGGCAGTGAGATATTTTTATATGCAGCCGATTTTATTTTCAACCCACCATTAAGGTAGCCGCATTTCGACTTCGGGATTTGATTTAATTCTAGTTGTATTCTTCACACCCTTTCGGATAAAACTAAGACCTTAGCGAATAATTTTCTTTGAATTTTGAATTCTTTCTCTTCCCGCCATTTCCACCCATTACCTTTCATTACCCTCCGCGTCTATCATTTCCCAAACAGAGTTTTGTGTTTCTCTAACCAGAGCTGTCAGCCAGCCAGTCTCCATTTCTGCTATCAAGCCCTGAAGGAATCGTATGGGGCTGCCAATGACCCAAGCAAGAGCAGGCAAATCTCAGGGCGACGGTTTCGCGAAACGGAAGTTGCACAAGACCCTGAGAAGACAACTAGGCTGTGTAAGGGAGAGAGAAGGGGAGGGGGGGGGGGGGGGGGGAGGAGAAGCAGCGTTTAAGGATTAATTAAAAGAAACTCAACCATCCTCTGCCCATTCCCTGGACGACTGTACTGGACAGGGCTGCAGGATGAGAGGACTGGCAACAGCGTAGGGGGAGTAATAAGGGAGATGGGGGTGAGGAGAAGAGAGAAGCAGGGAGGGGGGGAGGGGAGGGAGTTAGGAAACCGTGTGCGCTTCCATGTCAAACGTCAGGACTTAATTTGACAGGCCCGGTTCCCACGGGTGCACTTTCTGCCATGTGCGGCGCGGCCAGGGCCGCTCGGTGGTCAAATTAGGGAGGAATGGAGGGGAGTTCGATTAGTTGCGGACGATTGTGTGTCCGTGTAGAGCTTGGGAGGGGGGTGGGGGTGGGGGGTGGGGTGTTGAGAAAGATGGATTTGGGGGTTGGGGTAGGGGTGGGAGAGAAGGAGAGGTGAGGCGTGTGTATGTAGTGTGTGTGTATATGTGTGTGTGTGTGTGCATGTGTGTGTGTGTGCGTGTATGTGTGTGTGTGTGTGTGGGGGGGGGGGGGGGGGGGGGGGGGGGGCGTTGTATGTGTATGTGCGTGCGTGTGTTTGTGAGTGTGTGTGTGCGTGTGTGCGTGTGTGTGCGTGCATGGGTGCATGCACGCGCGCGCGCGAGCGTGTGTGTGTGTGTGTGTGTGTGCGTGCACGTCTATGTCTGTCTGTCTGTGTGGGACTGAAAGTAGTACAGAAAGCTGTACACCGCGAGGAGTAGAGGAAGCTGGTTGCAAAATCTTCAGTGGTGCCCCATTGTCCAAAGGACTACGGGACAGACAGACAGACATAGAAAGTAGTGTTCAATACAAAGAGGTATAGGTGAGAGTTAAGGTGTATGTGCGTGCGTACGTGCGTGCGACAGACAGTGACAGACAGACAGACAGAAATAGAGAGAGAAGGGGGGGGCGGGAGCCGGAGGGGGGATAAATGTTGGTGGTCATTCATTGAACAGGTAGGTTGCTGTACCACAGCCAGAGCAAGTGAGAGACATAAGCTGACTAATATAAACAGCGGGAGAGGCAAAGGATGCAGTTCCTTGCTGCATGCCTCAGTGCTTGATTCACTTAGTTAGTATAGGCCTGACCTGGCTAGGAGCTGTCTGTCTGCTACCCCAAAGGCCTACAAGACTGTACCTACCACTGATATAAGGACAGGGAGAAATAGCCTGAAGCCAGACAGGCCAGATTCATGCCTGCAGCTGAAATAAGACAGAGTCTGGTGTTTCACTTTTCAATTGACTTCAATTTTCCTCCTCTCCGTCTGCCTAATGGATGGATGGATGGATGGATGGATGGATGGATGGGTGGGTGGGTGGAAGAGTGGGTGGGTGGATTGATAAATAGATGGATGCAGAAATTCAGATAGACGGACAGACGAATGGACGGACAGAAAAAGAAATCAAAGATGGACCAGAAAAAAGAACCCGAAATAAGGTAGAAAAGAAACATAACCAAAGCAAAACAAAAAACCCAGACACTACTACTACTACTACTACTACTGCTACTACTACTACTACTACTACTACTACTACTACTACTACTGCTACTGCTACTGCTACTACTGCTACTACTACTACTGCTACTACTACTACTACTACTACTACTACTACTAGAAAGTAGTACCTACTACTAGGAAGGACGGTGGCAGGATGGTTAAGACGTTCGCCTGCCAATAATTATGTAAACCGCGAGTTTCTGGGTTCGTACCCAGCCTCGCCCTTTCTTCCCAGTCTGACGAAAAAATCGAACTGAATGTCAAAGTCATTCGGATGATACTATAGGCCCCGTGTGCGAACGCACGCAGAACATCTTGCGCACACGTTAAAATCCCGTTCCGTCTTTCGGAAGATCAGGCCATCGTGTGCCGGTAAGAGCGGATGACAAAATTATATTAAAAAAAATACAGCATGCACACATGTGTCTGTTTAGACACCATCCCAGAGGGAAAAAAATAAATGGGTAGGCGCTGCACTTGTGGCGACGCGCTCTCCCCGGGGAGAGCAGCCCGAATTTCACGCACAGACATCTGCTGTGACATGAAGTGGTATAAAATAAAATAAAAATAAATACTACCACTACAACTACCACTACTACTACTACTAATAATAATGATAACAACAGACAATAATAATAATAGATAACAGTGCATTTAAAGAAACACGAGCAACAAACAAGCTTAAGATAAAATGTAGTTTACTCGCAAAGAAAAGGAAAAAGCCAGTACAGAAGAGGAGGAAGAAAACCTACAGGAAAAGGTCTTGAAAATGTTTTTGAAAAGACAAACGAAAAAGAAAACATGATATAATGGCAGTAACTGGTTGTTGTTGTTGGTTTGTTCGTTTGTTTATTTTTCACAAAAATAAAGACAGAAAAATCGGAAACAAAATGTAAAAACAAAATGCAGACAAAAAATGCACACACAAGCCAACAAAAGACCCATCCAAGTTGTTTGAAAAATAATGAAAAAAGAAAAGAACAATCAACATCACAAACAAGCCAAGGGTGGAGGTTACTAGACAAAAATGAAATAGCAAAAAAAAAAATAGAAACAAGATAAAAAGGGAAGGAAAATACCACTTATGTTTTTTATTTTATAAAATAACACATAGAAATATCAAACAGGAGCTTCAGGAAAAGGAAAGTCTGATTTTTTTTTTACAGATCGGAATACAGAAAAAATAACGGCAAGAGAGTGCAGAAAATGACAAAATTAAAAGGAGCGACATAATAAAGTTTATTCTGAATAATGTTAAAAGAGCAAACAAACAAACCAAAAAACCGAGAAAAATGTGTGTGTGTATAGATGAGTGTATGTGGATGTGTGTATGTGTGTGTGTGTGTGTGTGTGTGTGTGTGTGTGTGTGTCTGTGTCTGTGTGTGTGTCTGTGTGTGCGTGTGTGTTAGGGGGATTAATAGAAAGAGATGTGTTGTTGATGAACACATTAAAACTGTTTTAGAAGACAAAATAGAACGAATGAAAAATGGTCTCCGTAAACTCTACATAACTGAGGCCAAATTAAAAACAAAAACAAAAACAAGAAAAACAACGGCAAGGCAAACAAACAGACAGACACACAGACAGACAGACAGGAAAATCATGGTTACAAAACACATCATGAAAGGCAAGATTTAAAAATAAAAAAAGACAAAAGTGACGCTCCACCACATAATGAGACGGAGTGCACCTGAGGTCAATTGTAAGTTATTGACATGTTATTAATGTGCAATAAAGTGGCTATCAAATACAAAAAACAGATTGAAAATCGGACAATTCTGTGCAACATTGTTACAAATTGAAATGATAGACTGCAAGATTGGACAAAATGAGAAACGGGCAAGTTTATTTTAGTAACAGGTTGTCAGAATGAGTGATTTGGTATTTTCAAAACACATTTAAAACCAAAATGAATACAAATTATGCCTTGATATTTCATTACAAGGTAGAATAACGGATATAGTTTAATAATCGATTAAAATCTCAAAATTGACAACTTGACCCCCACCTGCCTTTAATGGCTTCTAGGGCAAAATTGGGTAATGTGCTAAGCGACTCATTTCGTGGTGGAGCGTCACAAAAGTGAAAAATAAAGAAAACAAACACACAAGCAGACGACTGGGGTGGGGGTGGGGGTGGGGGTGGGGGACGTTAAAAAGGAGGAAGAAAGAACAGAGAAAAGGGAGGAAAACTTGAACAAAAGACAGACAGGTGGAAAGACAGTAAACAAAACAAAAATGGAAAAGGGAGAAAAAAAAGAAAGCCAAACAGACAAACAGAAAAAGATTAAAAAAATAAAAAAGTAAGAAAAAAAATGGACAAGCTTGGGAGAAAGAACACAAAGCAGTAAAACCATAAAAAATGAAGAGCAATAAATAAATAAATAAATAAATAAATAAAATATATATACAGAAAACAAAAAACAGAAGAAAGAAGGGGGGAGGGGCGAAGAAACAGAACGAACAAAAACGAACAACTAAACAACTAAGCAAACAAAAAAAACAATCAAGAAACATACAGAAAGAAGAAAAAAAACAACCAGAAAAAAGAAAAACCTGAAGAAAGAAAGATAGATGGAAAGAAGCAAATGTAAAAGAACAAGAAAAATGGAAAAGAGAAAGGTCATGTGAAGACTGTTGCCTTTCATGTCATGATGTTATCATGATGTCATTGGATGAGACTATAAACACAGGCCCCCTGTGCGAACGCACGAAGAACATCTTGCGCACATGTTAAAAACTCGTTCTGCCTTTTGGAAGAGCAGGCCATTGTGTGCCAATAGGAGCGGACGACAACATCATTTTTAAAGGCAAGCATACACACAAGTGTCGTGTTCAGACACCATCTCTGAGGAAAAATCGGGGAGTTGGAATCCCCAGGGCTGTTCGAGGCTGTATATGGTAACGTTCTGGCAGCTCGTGTGACGGCACTGGAACCATTCGTAACGGCGATTGCCTTTCAAATGGACCATTCCAGCGACGTGGAGAGGGGTGGGGGTCTGCTGCATGGGTAACAGCTTGCCCTCCATACTTACTCACCCAGGCTTTGCGATTTAGAGCCTAGAGCGTAGCTCTATAGTCTTCCGAGGCTGAGGGATGCCTATTTTCATTATGTTTATCCCCCTTTCTAAGGGGCGGTGGCCTCTATTACGAATAGACGTCTGTGTTTGTTTCTCCCTTGTTCCTGTTTTCGCTGTCACCTCCTCCTGGTCTATTTTCTGCCTTCTTGATCCACATTCCCGCCCTGTTTTTCCAAAAAGACCCAAAAGATAACCATTCTCACCAATGCCGAAGTTGGATGCGTTGGACCTCATTTGTCAAGCGCTTAACGTTAGCGCAATGCATTTTCGTTCATATGACAGACATCAATAGTTGCTGTCTGAGCGTTTGAAGAAGAAGAAGAAGAAAGAAGAAGAGAAGAAGAAGAAGAAGAAGAAGAAGAAGAAGAAGAAGAAGAAGAAGAAGAAGAAGAAGAAGAAGAAAGAAAGAAAGAAAGAAAAGAAAGAAAGAAAAAGAAAGAAAGAAAGAAAGAAAGAAAGAAAGAAAGAAAGAAAGACAGAAGGCAGGATTTAATTCCAAACACACACAGAGACATAGAGACAAACACATAACAAGACAAACCAACCATCCAACACACACACACACACACACACACACACACACACACACACACACACACACACACACACACACACACACACACACACACACACACACACACACACAGAGACAAACGCACACGCACACACGCACACAAGAAAACCCTACACTCTTGTCATCATCACTCCTATCACCTCACTTTAAAAACCCACCCCCAATCCCCACCCCACCATTTTACACGAAACAGGACACCCAGGAGAAAACCTGACCTATAACCTCTCCAGCCTCTCTCCACCACCACCTCCCCCCCACACACACCACACACCACACACACACACACACCAGCACCACACCATAGCACCTCCTCCTACAGGTTAAAGGCAGGAGGGATGCAGGAAGTATGTGTGAATTTCAAAACAGTTATCTCAATCAGTGCTCGGCAGGAGTCAAGAGCCATAAAGCTTTTGCTGAGTGGACGATGGCGGGGGAGGGGGGGGGGAGGAACAAATGGCGGCATGTGGCAGTGATTTGTCAGTCGCATTTGTCAGGCAAGGGCCAGGATTGCCAGACCCCCTCCCCCCTCCCTCACAGACCAGACAACACTTTTAGCTCTTTGCAGTCCTGGGCTCGTTTTTCAAGACAAACTT
The DNA here is from genome assembly GCA_030674155.1 of Stramonita haemastoma. Lineage (NCBI taxonomy): Eukaryota > Metazoa > Mollusca > Gastropoda > Neogastropoda > Muricidae > Stramonita > Stramonita haemastoma. Next base: position 54,601,845 of record CM060333.1, read on the forward strand.
TGGCTTGTACTCCTCCGATTCTTCTTCCTTCCTCCCTCTCCCTCTTATCTTCCCCCTCTCTCCTCGCTCCTCTTCCTCCTTTCTCCATTTTCTTACCAACCCACTACCCCTCACTTACCTCCTTTCATTTTTCTTGTTTTGAGTAATTACACTAGCTGTACGTTTTCAGTTTTAAACAGGATACGGTAGCCACGTGGCTATACGGTAATACAGTGCGCTCAATCTGCTCTCCTGGGTTCGAATCCCGTTCAATGAGACAGTTTCCTCTGGAGTTAACATCAGTTCCGACCCCACTCCCCAAAGGTCCTTCAGATGAGACTATAAAACGAGGCCCCGGGGATTGACTGTGAAAAAGCAATGAATGCTTATTCCATTATTGTGGGAAAAAAGAATAGATAATTATATACTAAATGATACATAAATACATAGCATACTTCACTATGGTCTCTCTCGTGTTGCAATGTCAGTTTAATGGAATATAAGTGGGTACTAGACATTTTTTCTTAACAGATTTCCCTTTCTCGGGGAGCAAATGTACACAAGAAACTACGATGTGCCCTCATTATAGTTGACAGTAAAGGCTCTAGAACAGCCCCTACAAATACACTGTATAGAGAGTTCCATCTATATTTTCTCTCACAGACTTAATATTAATTTATACTTTAATTGGTGACTCCCATAATGATTATGCTCTTTTTCATCATGTAAAAGGCTTTGTGCTTCCCTAATGATAGGGGAAAGGAAAGCACTCAAAGTGTCTATGATGATGATGATGATGATGATGATGATGATTATTATCGTTGTTCCTTCAGCTATTATTATTATTATTATTATTATTATTATTATTATTATTATTATTATTATTATTATTATTATTATTATTTATTATTATTATTATTATTATTATTATTATTATTATTATTATCAAATATAATGTTCTTGTTGTTGTGAACAGGTTATGATGTAAAGAGATGTATAATCAGGAAAAGAACATAATCACAGTGCTCCTAAAAATATGGAGAATCAACAAGTCAATGGACTTTTTGGTAACTGGCTCTAGAAGAAAAACTGCGTTTTTTTAAAAGTTTTGTGTTTTTGTGGGATTTTTTGTTTGGTTGGTTGTTTTCTGTTTGTTAGTTGTTGTTGTTGTTGTTGTTGTTTTGTTTTGGGGGTGGGGTGGGGGGGACAGCTGCTATGCATTCGCAATTACTGTGACAATAACATACTGCTTTCATGTACAATTTTGATTTCAACAGTGTAAAAAGAATACTGTGACAAAAATGGGCTGCATCTGGATGCATACTGTTTTATCTCAACTGATGTCTTGGATGAAGTGGTGCCCAGCAGAATTGTGGGTTTTATCAAGTGTGTGCGTGTGCGCGTGTGTGCATGTACATTTACATTTACTCCCAAGTAATGGAAATCTAATAAACAAATGGTCGATATATAGAGCAAATGACTTGGTAAATATATCGAAAGAGTAAATAACACACACACACACACACACACACACACACACACACACACACACACACACACACCACACACACACACACACACACACACACACACACACACAGCAGAAGAGTAACTGAGGTATGATTGTGAAGTAAAGGCACATGGTTTTTTTTGTCGGATTTTGTTTGTCTGTTTTTGGTTCTTTGTTTTTAGTTCTGTTTATTTTTATTGGGGGGGGGGGGGTTGTTTGGGTTTTTTTTTTGTTGTTGTTTATTGAAGGTTTTATTTTTCGGGTTTGCTGCGTTGAAATGAAAACAAACTAACAAGTAACCTTCAGCTGTTTCTAGTGCTGTGCCGCAGACACCCTGGGATTCATCAATATCAATTTTATTTTAGTTTTGGTTTATTTTATACCACTTTATGTCACAGCAGATTCGCTGCTCCCCCGGGGAGAGCGCGTCGCCACAAGTGCAGCGCCTACCCATTATTTTTTTTTCCTCAGGGATGGTGTCTAAACACGACACCTGTGCGCATGCTGTTTTTTTTTAAAAATTTTGTCATCCGCTCCTACCGGCACACGATGGCCTGCTCTTTCGAAAGGCGGAACGAGGTTTTGGTTCCCACTGGAAAAATAAACCACACAAAAAAAAACCCAAAACAAGCAGTGCTTGAATCCTGAATTTCTTGTCCGAATCGGCAATGAATAATCTGTTCATTTCTTTCACCCAGATCAAATATTGAGGTACAATTACAGCAGAATCACCCTTAAAAAAATAGCATTAAAGAGCGATCAAAGAGTTGGTAGTTTTCATGTGACCTGGAGTGTAGATCTAGGCCCCTACAGCAGAACCGCTGAGTTTAGGATCGAGTTTACGACTGCACTTTGATATTTCGTTATGGTCCATAAAGGAGAAACACTGGATTTACGATACAGTGTATTTTAATATTTCATTCGGTCCATAAAGGAGAAACACTTGATTTACCATACAGTGTATTTTAATTTCATTCGGTCCATAAAGGAGAAACACTGGATTTACGATACAGTGTATTCTAATATTTCGTTCTGGTCCATAAAGGAGAAACACTAGATTAACGATATAGTTTGCAACTGCACTTCGATATTTAATTCTGGTCCATAAAGAAACAACCATATACAACAACAAATCAAGCACAAATCAAACAAACAACAAACAAAATCTACTCGACAAATATGCACCGCGCGTGCACACACACACACACACAAATACACACGCACACACGCACGCACACACACACGCACGCACGTGCACACACACATACACACACATACACACACGCACACACACTCACACACACACACACACTCTCTCTCTCTCTCTCTCTCTCTCTCTCTCTCTCTCTCTCTCTCTCTCTCTCTCTCTCTCTCTCTCTCTCCACACACACACACACACACACACACACACACACACACACACACACACACACACACACGCAGAGGACAAACACAATCCAAGAGAGCAAGACATACGAACAGACAGATAGACAGTCAGGCAGACAGACAAATACACAGAAAAAAAAACAGAAATGAATGCAAAGTTTTTATCACTAAGGGTGGTAAATGAACAATTTATACTGGTTTTATTTCAAGAGAGAGAGAGAGAGAGAGAGAGAGAGAGAGAGAGAGAGAGAGAGGAGAGAGAGAGAGAGAGAGAGAGAGAGAGAGAGGAGAGAGAGAGGAGAGAGGAGAGAGAGAGTGAGAGAGAGAGAGAGAGAGAGAGAGAGGAGAGAGAGAGAGAGAGTGAGAGAGAGCAACAGAGACTGAGACAGAGAGACAGAGTGAGAAGAAATGAGAGCAAGAAAGAGAGCGAGACAGAGACATATTATATAGACAGTCACACAGAAAGGCAAACAAACAAACAGACAGACAGACAGACAAAAAGAGAAAGACAGAAGCAGACAAATGGATATATAACTCCTTGACGAAAGCACAGAACAGATGAGACGACACAAAACGCAGGAGAAAAAACCCCAACAACTCCTACCCCCAAAAAGCCAGTTGCCGGCACAAAGGCTTAGAAGCAGTTTAGGCCAAACGGCTCATTAGAAAAGCGTTCAAAGATTCTCTGCTTGACTTCCTCTAGCCCCCATCTTTTTCGCCCGGCAGGTATGTTTCGACGTGCGTTTATTTTCCGCAATCGTGTTTTAAGTACAGTGCCGGAGGTTGGCAGGAACAATGAAAAAAGGCCAGGGTGTAACAGGTGCTGCTTGCCAGAATGGGCTGCTGCTGTTTGAGGGACCCCCGACAGCTCTGTTCTTTTTCTCCTTCTTTCTCTCTCTCCGTTTGTGTCTTGTGGGCTTTTGCTTGGGTCGACACACAAACACGTACATAAGCTTTTGGGTGAAAAACTATAAATCACTTTTCCGGGTGGGTGGGTGGGTGGGATAGAGGTTGGGGGTGGGGGTGGGGGTGTTGGAAGGTGGAGAAGGAGAAGGGCAGGGGGTGGGACGACAGAAGGAGAAAAGCATCTTTTTGTGAAAAAAGATTGGGAATAGATTAACAATGGAGAGAGAGAGAGGGAGGGAGGGAGAAAGATAGAGAGAGAGACAGAGACAGAGAGAGACAGAGAGAGACGGAGAGAGACAGAGAGAGACAGAGAGAGACAGAGACACAGAGAGGAGAGAGGAGAGAGAGAAGAGAGGAGGAGGGAGAGAGAGAGGAGAGAGAGAGGAGAGAGAGAGGAGGAGAGAGAGAGAGAGAGAGAGAGAGAGAGATTGAGAGAGAGAGAGAGAGAGAGGGAGAGGAGAGAGAGAGAGAGAGAGAGAGAGAGAGAGAGAGAGAGAGATGATGAGAGATGATGATGATGATGATGATGATGATGATGATGATGATGATGATGATGATCTTTATTTCCAAGGCTAACAATAAGTATAGTTTGGTTTGGGTTTTTTGTTGTTGTGTATTAGGGTGGGATGTCATTGTTTTTTCTTAGGGTTGGGGTGTTTTTTTTAATTGGGGGGGGGGGGGGTTAGATGGTGCTTTTTTTTAAGTCCAACCCTTGTCCTGAATAAGGATTGTGGGTCATAATTGCAAATGATGAGAGACAGACGGAGACAGACAGGACAGAGAGACAGACATAGAGACAGACAGAGTCAGACAGACAGAGATACAGAGACAGACAGATAGACAGACCGAGAGACAAAAACCCAAGCAATCAGGCAGGTAGAGATATATGGACAAAACATATTGAGACAGCTAAAATTAATGTGTGCACGCACGCACGCACGCACGCACGCACGCACGCACGCACGCACGCACCACACACACACACACCACACACACACACACACACACACACACGCACTACCTGTTTGCTTGTCTGTCTGTCTGTTTGTCTGTCCGTCAGTCTTTCCATGCAGCTTTCCCGTCTGCCTGTCTGTATGTTGGTTGATCAGTGTTTATCTGATGTGTGTTTCTATCTAGTTTTCCTGCATTTATTTTCTGCCCTGTTTTCACATCTGAGTTTTGTCAGTCTGTCTGTCTGTCTGCGAGTGTTGATTCTTATCGTTTGTTTCAGCTCTCTGTCAAATATCTATAGACATCATCTGACATTGAGTGTGACCCTAGGATCGTGTGCTTGTTTTCTTGTAGGGGCTGTTTGTTCTACCTGTATGTCTGTTTGTCCGTCTGTCTGTCTGTTGTTTGTTTGTTTGTTATCTCGTCTGTGTTTTGATACGCTTTTCCATGTCAGTGCCGTTTCCCCTAATCTTTATTTTACTTTATTGCTTTTGTCATTTCCCTTGAATATCTGAACACTTGTTTTTCATTACTGTTGTTCTTGTTGACAATTCAGTGCTTGCATTTACTGACACACTCATAAAAAAGCACATCAACCATAAGACAAAAAATAGTCATAACTTGAATAAAGATAACAGACAAACGCTAATCAACTACATCAAATGAGAACTTCTTCTTCTCCTCCTCCTCTCCTCCTCCTCCTCCTCCTCTCTTCTTCTTCTTCTTCTTCTTCTTCTTCTTCTTCTTCTTCTTCTTCTTCTTCTTCTTCTTCTTTCCATTCTTCTTCTTCTTTGCAATTCTTCTTCTTCTTTAAACGCTCAGATAACAACAATTCTTGTCTGTCATATGAGGAAAAATATGCTGTGCTTTCGTTAAGCGCTTGACAAGTCAGGCCCAGCACATCCGACTTCGGCATAGAATGATAACAATAAAAATAGTCACAACAATGTCAGAATAGTAATAACTAAACAACAGGCCTGACAGTGTCAACAGTCACTGAATCCAATCATGTCATGTCAGTCATGTGTCAGTGCATGATGGCTGGAAAAGTCACATCCATTGTGTAGTAGACACAACAGCCCATATCTCCATTACGCCGAGGAAAGTGTTTTACCTTCATGTGTGTGTGTGGTGTGTGTGTGTGTGTGTGGTGTGGTGTGTGTGTGTGTGTGTGTGTGTGTGTGTGTGTGTGTGTGTGTGTGTGAGTGTGTGTGTGGTGTGTGTGTGTGTGTGTGTGTGTGTGTGTGTGTGGTTTTGTGTTCTTGTTGTCTTCAATTTTACGTCTGTTCACTCTTAGTGATATTAGACGGGAAAAAAAAAACCCTGAAAAACATGTGTCACCCTCCACCCTAAAAAAACAACAACAAACAAATACAAACAAACAAAACAAAAACCCAGCCCATAAGGAAACTTGGTTATGCAATAGAAATAACAGAAATATAAGAACTCATTAACGTTAATGTAACTATAACAAAATTTAATGTCCTATCGGACTGTGATAGAGAACCTTGTGTGTGTGTGTGTGTGTGTGTGTGTGTGTGTGTGTGTGTGTGTGTGTGTGTGTGTGTGTGTGTGTGCGTGCGTGCATGTGTGTGTGCGTGCGTTTGTGTGTGTGTGAGAGAGATTTTCAACGCGAAAACCGTCTTTGTAAACAATGTAACATGAAAACAATAGGAGATGAGTTTCACTTTATAATGGAACGTCCAAAATTTTCTGAGCTTGGGAAGAATGTCCTAGATCTACCTCATGAATATTTGTATCCAAGATCCATGTTCACATTTTGTAATTTGTTCTCTTCTGACAAGCAAACTTTATTAAAACTTAGCAAATTTATATTTAAGAGTAAAGTTGCATGGCATTGATTAAAAGGTTGACTAACTATATTTCTATTTCTGTGATTTTTTGTCTTGTAAAGGTATTTTGTTCATGCAAATTATCTGTGTTACAATTGATTTTGTTTACTGAACCATCCATGCCCCAAGAGGGGTCAAAGGCGAATTAACTCTAATTCATGTGCGTGCGTGCGTGCGTGCGTGCATACATGCGTGAGTGTATTGTGTGTGTGTATGTATATGTGTGTGTGTGTGTTTAAATTTGTTAAAACTATTTGTGTTCGGTTGCATGTGTAAGAATAGGCTGAATGTAAACGCTTGCCTTTAAAAAAAAGATATAGCGCAATATAAATCCAATATAGATCTATTTGGTTTATGATGATGATGATGATGATGATGATGATGATGATGATGATGATGATGATGATTGAAAAATATTATTTTTTTGGTCATCATTGCTAGCAGTAGCATTGTTATTACTATTACAATTACTATCGCTATTGTTGTTGTTATTGACATGTTATCAGAATGAGTAGTAGAAGCAGCAGTAGTAGTGGTAGTATCATCATCATCATCATCATCATCTTCTCTTCTTCTTCTTCTTCTTCTTCTTCTTCTTCTTCTTCTTCTTCTTCTTCTTCTTCTTCATATTGTCTTAAGTAGGACAGATTTGTCAACACATGTTGATATGTATTTTTTTTTTGTTCGGGCTGCTCTGCTGTTCTCTGCTGTCTCCTTTCAATCTTCATCTTTTTATTTTATTTAATTATAACCAGTGTATACCTTGACAGGAATGTCCGGGGTCAGGTAAGGTTTATGTGTTTGTTGAATGCATATCTATCTCTTTTGTTTAAACAATTATCAATATACCCAGTTGGTGATTATGCGTTTGTTGATGTATAGCTATGTCCTCTTTTAAATCATAGGTTGAACTTCTATTGTTGGTGATGGTGATTTTGTTTTTCTTTTGTTGTGTTTTTGATTTCAGTTTTTATTTTAAAATATTTTTTGCTATTCCCTAATCAGGGTAAGGGCCGGATAAAAAAGGTATTATATACTTACTCTGTTACCCTTAAAAAATAAAGATCATTCATTCATTCATTCATTCATTCATTCATTCTTCTTCTTCTTCTTCTCTTCTTCTTCTTCTTCTTCTTCTTCTTCTTTCTTCTTCTTCTTCTTCTTCTTCTTCTTTCTTCTTCTTCTTAGCAATTCTTCTTCTTCTTCTTCTTTTAGCAATTCTTCTTCTTCTTAGCAATTCTTCTTAGCAATTCTTCTTCTTCTTAGCAATTCTTCTTCCTCTTCGCAATTCTCTTTCTTCTTCGCAATTCATCTTCTTCTTCGCATTTCTTCTTCCTCTGCGCAGTTCTTGTTGTTGTTTTTGTTGTTGTTGTTGTTATTGTTCTTCTTCTTCTTTGACTCTTCTTCTTGTTCTTCTTCTTTTCTTCTTCTTCTTCTTCTTCTTCTTCTTCTTCTTCTTCTTCTTCTTCTTCTTCTTCTTCTTCTTCTTCTTCTTCTTCTTCGCAATTCTTCTTCTTCTTCTTCTTCTTCTTCTTCTTCTTCTTCGCAATTCTTCTTCTTTTTTACCTCCTCCTCTGCCTTGTTCTTCTTCTCCTCCATGTTTGAGTTGATCTTGTTCTTCGTTTTTTTTTTCTTTTTGCATTTATTTATAAGTGGTACACAATAGAAAATGCAGAAGATATTTATACAAATTATAGAATGTTTAAAGCACAATTATGTGTTGAAAAGTTCTTACTCTTATTGCCAATAAATATTTTTGTTCGATTTGCCCATATACCAGTTTCGAACAAATAATAACAATTTGCCTATCAGTATCCTATGTTTTGAAGGAATTTAAAGAAATGAAATATACTGTTGTGATATTGTTGACGAATTTTATTATATTTTTATTTGTCCAGTGTTTAACGAAGCTCGTAAAAATGTGTACCAAAATATTACGCTAAACATCCAAACACTTTGAAGTATGAACAACTCTTTTCTTCACCAAATAAGAAGTCTCTGCTCGATGTTGTTAAAATGATTAACATTATCAGAAAAAAAAAGCATGTGAACTTTGTGAGTTTGATATTTTTAAGCAGACATTTTTTTGTTTGTTCTGTAGTAATTGTTCAAATATTCAGTTACATGGTGCACGTATGTTGTTCAGTTATGATTTTGTTAATTGATGTTATGTAAAGTCCTCCATATCCCTAACGGGATGACAGGAAATAAATAATTTGAATTTGACTTACTGTTTATCTTCTCATTCTCGTTTTCTTTGTCATCCTTTCATCATAAACACCGTCATTACTGCATTTTCTACTAGATCTATTTCCATCACTATTAAACAGTATACTACTACTACTACTACTACTACTACTACTACTACTACTACTACTACTACTACTACTACTACTACTACTAGTACTATACTACTACTACTACTACTACTATACTACTATACTCTCTACTACTAGCTACTACTGCTGCTGCTGCTGCTGCTGCTGCTGCTACTACTACCACTACTACTATCAATTTTATACTGCTACTACGGATACTGCTACTACTGAAGTTGCATGTTGCATCCGTGCATACATGCACACGAGTGCACGTCCTCTCTGTCTCTGTCTCTGTCTCTGTCTCTCTCTCTCTTCTCTCTCTCTCTCTCACATACACACGCACAACATACGCAACACACCACGCACGCAAGCACGCACGCACAGTGCGCGAGCGACTACACACACACACACACACACACATACGAGAAACAGAAACAGAAACAGAAAAGAGAGAGAGAGAGAGAGAGAGAGAGAGAGAGAGAGAGAGAGAGAGAGAGAGAGAGAGAGAGAGAGAGAGAGAGAGGAGAGAGAGAGAGAGA
>CM060333.1:54621286-54623786 GCA_030674155.1 Stramonita haemastoma
TAAAAAAATATGATAATGACAATGAATTGTTTGTAATGACAATGACAGCTGTAAACATGATGGTAATGACAATGAATTATCTGTGATGATCATGACTTGTAAGAGACATTCTTTTAGCCTACAATGCAAAGGACAAGAACAGAAAGCAGTCAGTTTACCATCAGATAATTGGTGCAACAGTGATCTGTAGGTAACGTGCGTCTGCCTACAAAGCGAAAAGTCCGGGTTTGAAGTGTGTAGTGGTTCCATCCCCGTTTGGGCCCTGAAACTTTTCTTCCATCCATTAGACCATGAGTGGTGGTCTGGGTGTTTGTCTTTCGGATGAGACAATAAACCGAAGTGTCGTCTGTTACACATATTTAGCGTAAGGAAAAGAACGCACAGCCACAAGAGAGTTGTCCCTGGCAAAATTCTGTAGGAAAAATAAAGCCACTGTGGTAAGAAAACAGATACCGTTGGAGACATGAACGAAAACCAATCTGGGTGGTGCTGCTCTTGTAGCAACGCGCTCTCCCCGGGGAGGGAAGAGGAAATTTGCAGTGACTTGCAGTGGTATATGATACACTACAAAGAATGTAGAACAAAATACAGCTCTGTTTCAACCATGAATCTCATTATGTTATCACTGTACCAAACTCTACTTAGATAATGTTCATGTAGGAGAGGTTGTATTTCTTCACCGTATACAGATTTTATAAATAATCCGATTGACATCTGACATCATTTTCAGTGGAAATCGACAGAAGACTTTGTTTTTTGGTTCCTCGCTCACAATTCCTGTTCACCAGTAGTCACTTGTGGTGGCTGCATTCCCACCTCGGAGATGCTGTCTTTTAGTCTCGTTATTCTTGTACTGTTGGTTTTTTCGAGGATAATCGATTAAGAAATTATGTGCTTTTTTCTTTTTTTACATCTAATGCCCTGTGTTTGCAGTTTTGTAAATTTTGTCATCTGTTCCCACCAGCACAGACTGGCCTACTCTTACGCAAAGCGAGCCAGGTTTTAACGTGTGTGCAAGGTGTTCTAAATACGACACAAGTGTGCATGGGTTTGTTGTTTTAAATGTTGTTAGCCGTTCGTACCGGCACGCAATGGACTACTCTTTCGGGAGAAATGATTTACCAATTAGAAACTCCCTCTTTTTATCCCTCTCTTTGTTTCTACTATGTTCTTTTCTTCCTGTCACCCCTTTCTGGTCTGTTTTCTGCCTTCTTGATCCATTCTTTGCTTTTTTCCCCATTGAAGACTTAAACGATAACAATTATGTCCTATGCCAAAGTCAGATGCTATGAGTCTGACTTGTCCGGCGCTTAACGGCAGTGTGACGCATTTTCGCTCATATGACAGACAACAATAGTTGTTGTCTGAGCTTTCGATGACGAAGAAGAAATTTACCAAAACTGAATCAAAGGCCACAACAAAGTCAAGTAATCTGAAGGTGATTTGTAAGTCAAAGACATTAGACGTTTGCTTTTTATTATATGAGTATTTTATCGTTTACATGTCAGCTAGTCTATATATATATATATATGATATAGATATATATATATATATATATATTATTATATATATATATGTATATATATATATATATAGTATAGATATAGATATATATATATATATATATGATTTATAGTTAGGAAGGAGATGGCTATGATTATGTTTTCTTTTGCGTTGAGATTCTTCTGACTCTTACGAAGGAGAAAGAAAAGAAAAAAAGAGAGAACAGAACTGAGAAAAAGAAAGCAATATTACCACAAAGTAAAGGACTGAAAAAGAGAAGGAAAGAAGTATTACCACATCAAGAAAAGAAAAAACAAGAAATATCCCCACCAAAAAATCCAAAACATGGACGTGAGCAAGATAATGAATATAACGTATGCTCCAAAATTCTTACAACAGGTTTGTTTTTTTCCAACAAAATTTCTTAGTTCTTCGTTCAAAAGACATTCCTGTCATAAAACACCGGTTAAAAAACAGACTTTGAACAGACAAACAGACAAGGGATAAAAACGGCAGAGAAAGGAAAACCACACAGGGTGATAATAACCAGGCTACACCCTCTTAACTCCTCTTCATCATATTTCTCCTTACTGCACCATCCTCTCAAAAAACCCAAGATTCCCTAACACCCTGCAGAAAGGGATAGCTGACACACAAGAAGAAAGAATATGACCCTCTTCGGAGTAGGCCCAAGTGGGGAGAGATGGGTGGCGGCCCTTTAGCGGGGCACTGACAGCAGCCAGCCCCGAGGAGCAGTGCCGGATACCCCAGCCTTCGTTTCGCCATTCCCTCCATCGTCACTCCCCCAATCGCCCCCGTGTAGATCGTCGCCCAACAAGTACGGTCCTGAAAGACGGGGCTACAATGCCGCGACGACCCGCCAAGTGTTAACGGGTTTTGGGTTGTGTTCTCACTTTCCTGGCTTGTTTTGTGGTTTGTTTTTTGTTTTGTTTTGTTTTGTGGTTTGGGGAGGTATGTTTGCTTAGGAAAAGTATGA
>CM060333.1:54628786-54636286 GCA_030674155.1 Stramonita haemastoma
AGAGAACAAAGGTAAAACTGAAAACAACAATAACAACACACACATGTGCGCGTGCGCACGCGCGCGCGCGCGCGCACACACATACACCGACACACACACACACACACACACACCACACACACACACACACACACACACACACACACACACACACACTAAAATGACCCAAAACGAGGAACTAAAATATTAATAATTATGATCAGCACTGCTCACATTCTCAATCCTATAAACCGAGGTGCCATGTGCGAACGCACGCAGCACATCTTGCGCACACGTTAAATCCTGTTCCACTTTTCGGAAGATCACGCTATTGTGTGCCGGTGGGAGCAGATGACAAAATTTACAAAACCGCATACAAACGGGGACTGGATATAAGAAAGCAAACGAGTGCTTATTCCATTAGCCTCGATATAAACGAATTAATACATAAATAAATAAATCCGACCACAGGTAGGTTACTGTGTTAACACCATGGATTATATCACCTGTTTCCAAGGACATACACATATTCAAAGATGACAGTGTCCTATCACAGGTAGGTTACTGTGTTAACACCATGGATTATATCACCTGTTTCCAAGGACATACACACATTCAAAGATGACAGTGTCCTATCACAGGTAGGTTACTGTGTTAACACCATGGACTATATCACCTGTTTCCAAGGACATACACACATTCAAAGATGACAGTGTCCTATCACAGGTAGGTTACTGTGTTAACACCATGGACTATATCACCTGTTTCCAAGGACATACACATATTCAAAGATGACAGTGTCCTATCACAGGTAGGTTACTGTGTTAACACCATGGATTATATAACCTGTTTCCAAGGACATACACATATTCAAAGATGACAGTGTCCTATCACAGGTAGGTTACTGTGTTAACACCATGGATTATATCACCTGTTTCCAAGGACATACACACATTCAAAGATGACAGTGTCCTATCACAGGTAGGTTACTGTGTTAACACCATGGATTATATCACCTGTTTCCAAGGACATACACACATTCAAAGATGACAGTGTCCTATCACAGGTAGGTTACTGTGTTAACACCATGGATTATATCACCTGTTTCCAAGGACATACACACATTCAAAGATGAAAGTGTCCTATCACAGGTAGGTTACTGTGTTAACACCATGGATTATATCACCTGTTTCCAAGGACATACACACATTCAAAGATGACAGTGTCCTATCACAGGTAGGTTACTGTGTTAACACCATGGATTATATCACCTGTTTCCAAGGACATACACATATTCAAAGATGAAAGTGTCCTATCACAGGTAGGTTACTGTGTTAACACCATGGATTATATCACCTGTTTCCAAGGACATACACATATTCAAAGATGACAGTGTCCTATCACAGGTAGGTTACTGTGTTAACACCATGGATTATATCACCTGTTTCCAAGGACATACACATATTCAAAGATGACAGTGTCCTATCACAGGTAGGTTACTGTGTTAACACCATGGATTATATCACCTGTTTCCAAGGACATACACATATTCAAAGATGACAGTGTCCTATCACAGGTAGGTTACTGTGTTAACACCATGGATTATATCACCTGTTTCCAAGGACATACACATATTCAAAGATGACAGTGTCCTATCACAGGTAGGTTACTGTGTTAACACCATGGATTATATCACCTGTTTCCAAGGACATACACATATTCAAAGATGAAAGTGTCCTATCACACACTTTTTCTCGTTCCCCAGCTAGAGCTCTGAGGTTCACCAATGGTGGGATTTAGCGTATGGGACCCGATTTACCCACCATGAAGGTAGCTGCATTCCCACTTTGGGGTGTAGCCTATGCCAGGTATGTTTGTCTCTCCTAACCCACCGAACACTGACATGAATTATGAAATCTTTAACGTGCATATTTGATTCTCTGCATGTGTATACATGAAGGGAATTGAGGCACGGGCAGGTCTGCAAGGAAAGTTAAGCTGGGGGATGGTAGAAATCGCCACCATTGATTCACCAGACGCCGCCGAGATTTAACCCCAAGACTTCATGGCCCACAGGATTGAAATGGATCGGTATTAACCACTTGGTTATGGCGTCCATCAACCCAACACTAGGACTCAAGCAAGTACACCTGGACACACAGGAAAAGCAAAACAGAATCAGGCATTATCAGACATCTTTGGAGCATGGTATTTCAGAGCTGAGTATTAATTTTATTTTGGACCTACTTTTGATCCCTCCACTGTGTGATTATAACATTAATCTATGAAAAGTTGCAGCATTAGACCAGCCTGACATTGTTTATATAATTAGAAGAAGAAGAAGAAGAAGAAGAAGAAGAAGAAGAAGAAGAAGAAGAAGAAGAACAACAACAACAACAACAACAACAACAACAACAACAACAACAACAACAACAACAACAACACATGGAATTTGTAAAGATCGATTCTTGTGAGGAAAATTCTGCTTCTGATGTTGCTGTCATGTTTTACTTTCTTTCATGGGTCAGTGCTGATTTTTCAAGATGAAGTACAATCCCCAAAGGGCTCGAACCACTGCCCAGTGTGTTGTATGCTCTCACCACAGTCTTCGATGCCTGGCCTTGTAGACAACATTCATCAAGGAACCCAGCAGACAGAACCCTGTCATCACAAGCCTGAATGATGCCCTGCCTTCAGAAGCTTGGCGGTATGACGTGGGCAATTCGTAGGCGGAACGCTGGGCTAGAGGTAACGCACCTGCCTACAAAGCGAAAAGTCCGGGTTCGGTGGTTCGATCCCCGTTTGCTCCAAAAACTTTTCCCCCCATTTACTGGACCGTGAGATGTAGTCTGATGCTAGTCTCTCGGATGAGACAATAAAAATGCAAAACAGTAGAATACAATGAATACAATGAATACAATGCAATGCAATACAATACAATGCAATGCAATACAATACGATACAATACAATACAGTTGCAGAGGCCACTAGCAATACACATGTATTGATATTGTTGATTTCTTCATGGAAACCTCAAATATTTTCTTAACTCATGTTTCACCAGCACAGAGTAAAGATATACACGGCACAAATCAACAGACGGCACAAAGCAGTTTTGTGTCATTTGCCTGGCTGAAGAGAAATGTTCCCTTTTGAAAACTAATGCTCATACTGACCCCACTGATTAACTGTTTCATGATCAAAATAATACGAAAAGTTTCTTCGAATTTTTTATTTTTAACCAGACAAACAGGAGAAACAGCCTCTGTTTTTATCATGTACACATGTCTCTATTACACCTAGCATTGTGTTGACATCTTTGTTAATTAAAAATAAACAAGGATATCGCCGACAAATAAAGGGTTCAAAGATCAAATCAAATCAAACCAAATCAAGTGTTTATTTCCAGATGATACATTGAATAAGCATTGATTTGCTATTTTTCATCAAGCCATCTATCTAAAGAAAAAAACAAAAACAAATAAAACGAACAATAAAACAAAAGCAGAAAAAAAACATTTCACCAACAATAATTAACTAACATGAGTTCAACACCTTAAAAATAAAATATGCCGATAGAAAATACAAGGGACAACAAAAAGAGAAGAAAAATAAACACTCAAAAGTCACACACACACACAGACACAGACACAGACACACACACACACACACACACACACACACACACACGCACGCACGCACGCACGCACGCACACACACGTACATACATATACACACAGTTCGCGCGCTCGTCCACATAGCACGTATGCACGTACGCGCATGCACGCATTTAAAGTTTAAAAAAAAAACACATGGTGTTATACAAATAGCCTATATCAGTTACAATGTCACAAATACCATTATTTAAGACTTAAAGTAAAGAATCCATGAAATTTCAATAAGCAATGTATGTCAGATTACAGTATCTCCATACTTCAGTTCATACTTTATATATTAGAAGGAAGAAAAAGAAAAAACAACACACGCAACAATACCAATGATAATACCCATCACCACTAAGAGCAAACATAAACACTAACAAATAAACAAACAAATAAACAAAAAACAAACAAACAAACAAAAACAGCAAAAACCAAACATACAAAATAAACAAAAACAGTAAAGGGGAAGGGTTGGGAAGGGATGGGGAGGGGGGGGGGGGGCATCAAGGAGGAAGGGGAAAAACACAGACAGCAAAAGGCAAACACAGTAAAGAAGCCCAGTCGAGAGTTTGAGAAAGACCGTTTGTTTATTCTTTTCTTTATTATTCTTTTCTCTTTTTTCTATTCTTTTCTTTACTTTTTATCTGTTAAGCAGAATTTTCATTTAACCATTACAGTTGCTATGTTGTCTGTGGTTTAGAGAGGTTTTTCTCATATAATTATTCACAATATTTGGTGTGCTTAAAATCAAGCCTAGAACTCAACAAAATTTTGAGAAAGGCAGAACAGAGAGAGGAGTGGAGGGAATTGGTTGTTAAAGGGTGCCCCCCCACGGTCGCCAGTCTAAGGATTAGGGTAGTAGCTAGCTAGTAGATCTGTCAATGTCTTATGTTTGAAGAAACGCGAGAGTACACCGAAAAGGATTCACACACACACACACACACACACACACACACACACACACACACACACAACACAACACAACACACACACACACACACACACACACACCAAACACACACACACACACACATACACAACACACACACACACACACACACACACACCACACACACACACACA
The DNA here is from genome assembly GCA_030674155.1 of Stramonita haemastoma. Taxonomy (NCBI): domain Eukaryota; kingdom Metazoa; phylum Mollusca; class Gastropoda; order Neogastropoda; family Muricidae; genus Stramonita; species Stramonita haemastoma. The sequence continues at coordinate 54,633,511 of CM060333.1, forward strand.
CAACCCGTTATGATTCCCTTTAATTAAAACAAGACAAGCTGCAAGAGATAAATCAATCAGCTCAAAGCAAATCAAAGGCAATTATCCAAAGAGGAAAGCGGGGAGGGGGAAGAAGACAAAGGGGAAATCTGGGTGCAACAACAACAAAAAAAGAGAAAGAAACAAACTCCACAAAAGAAAGCATTGATCGACAATAAAAACTTATTTCACACAACAGCTCCGGGATTAAATTGTAGTCCAGCCAAATATTTTCTCTCCATAACAGCCACCCTCCCTGCCAGTTTCTTCCCACAGGGAGCAAAAATCCTATACCCCCCCCCCTCCCCACAGCCCCTCTCATCCCTAATGAAGACCAAATTCTGTTTGCCTTCACACCTTCCTGCTTCCTGGGAATAAACAGGATGCGCAAATAAAACACAGAATGCTCTTCAGTCTTACAAAATCCACCTAACGATTTGTTGTCTCGTTTTTACTTAATAGTTCGCCTCTCTTCCCCACTCTACCACGTGCGGCCCCTTTGCGCTCCCCCCTCTCTCACCTGGCTAAACACGTATCCCAGCTCTCCCGGCCAATATGGCGGAGTCGGATTTCGGCCTCCTTTGCTGAAGAGCTAATCAAGGGCGGGTAAATTGCAATTTGGGCGATTGTCGCCCTGCACGTGGCTAAACAGAGAGAGAGGAAGAGGAGAGACTGGAGGATGGGGGAGAGGTGGGGGGGAAGAAGAAGAAGAAGAAGAAGAAGAAAGAAGAAGAAGAAGAAGAAGAAGAAGAAGAAGAAGAAGAAGAAGGAAGAAGAAGAAGAAGAAGAAGAAGAAGAGAAGAAGAAGAAGAAGAAAAGGAAAAGGAAGAAGAAGAAGAATGCAAAGAGAAGAATGCAAAGAAGAGAATGCAAAGAAGAATGAAAGAAAGAAGAAGAAGAAGAAGAAGAAGAAGAAGAAGAAGAAGAAGAAGAAGAAGAAGAAGAAGAAGAAGAATGCAAAGAAGAAGAAGAATGCAAAGAAGAAGAAGAAGAAGAAGAAGAAGAAGAAGAAGAAAGAAGAAGAAGAAGAAGAAGAAGAGAAGAAGAAGAAGAAGAAGAATTGCGAAGAAGAAGAAGAAGAATTGCGAAGAAGAAGAAGAAGAATGGAAGAAGAAGAAGAAGAAGAAGAAGAAGAAGAAGAAGAAGAAGAAGAAGAAGAAGAAGAAAAGGCTTTTTCTTTTCTTTTCTTTCCTTGTCTTTTTTCCCTTTTTCCCCTGGGGTGAAAAAATCAGAATGGTTCTAAATGACGTGTCCCTTTGGGGCTCACTGTCCTGTCTCTGAGTTTACACAGTCTGTCTCTGTCTCTCTGTTTTTAGGTCTGTCTGTCTGTCTGTCTGTGTATCGCTAGATTCTCTGTCTGTCTGTCTCTGTCTCTGTCTCTGTCTCTCTCTGTCTCTCTGTCTCTCTGTCTCTCTGTCTCTGTCTCTCTCTCTCTCTCTGATGAAGATCTAAGTGTATTGAGATATCTAAAGTCTCTGTCTGTGCTGACTGTGCCCATGGCGATATCAGAAACCGATATGCTAATTAGAGCCTGGTCTGTATATATACTACAAGACTGTAGGGCTGATGATAATATCCATGATCAACATCGAATAATTCACACACGCGCGCGCACACACCGTCAAACCATTGCATTCGTTCCACGGAGGTAATCTGTTGTGACTCTTGATTTTAGTTTGATTTGGGGACACTGTTTGAATTGTTGTACCACCATACAATTTCTAGAGAATTTAACATTAATAAATCTTTACAACAGCCATTTCTGATTTTTTTTTCTTTTTACTTTTGTAAGAAGTACTCGAATCTAAATTTCTTTTTATTTACCCGGTGAAAGGATTGAGAACCTGGGTTAAGTTTGTTTGGTTTCTGTTTGCTTGGTTTCTGTTTTTTAATTTGCTTTGTTTTTTGGAGGAGAGTGTGGGTGTGCGTGCGTGCGTGAAAAAGAACAATAAAAAAGCAATGAAGAAGGATGAAAAGAAGAAGAAAACAAAGGAAAGAGAAAGAAAAGAGAGAACGTCAAAGAATGAAAACAGGAGAGGAGCAGAACAAAGATGATGGTTGATAACGACATAGAATTGATAAAACAAGAAAAGGACTCGGAAAAGTTGATGAAATGAAACGAAAAATCAAGAGATCTTTAAAAAGATTAAAAGAACCCCCCCCCCCCCCCCCCCAGCACATCAGAAAAGACCCCTCCAAAAGCACAAAAAAAGCTGGGAGAGTTAAAGGAGAAAGTTTTTTTTTTTAAAGAAAAGAAAAAAAGAACAACAGTAACATCAACCAAAGACAGCTACACAAACAACAAGAAGAGAAGGATGCTGGTAATGATGATGATGATGATGATGATGATGATGATGATGATGATGATGATGATGATGATGATGATGATGATGATGATGATGATGAACGAATGAATGAATGATTGAATGAATAAATGACGACGAAGATAATCAAGATGAATAAATAAATAAATACGGCGACTACATTCCTCATTAAAAGATGCCGCGAAAGATGAAGAAATAAAATAAATCAGCCGACAACAGAGACGAAGGAATAAAATGAATAAGCTAAGTTTGGTCTAGAGATAAAAACAACTGTGCGGAGTTAGGCTAAATCAGAGCACAATGGTGTTGTGTTGTGACGGGGCAATGGGGGATGGGGAGGGGGGCGATCGGAAGGAGGGGGGCAACTGCCTCTGTCCAAAAGAGGAGGATCCTAGCCTGGCATTGGACGATAGCAGACTGACGTGACGTCAGCA